>BJCM01266138.1:0-13466 GCA_018326385.1 Flaveria bidentis | reverse complement strand
CGTCTCAAGAGCCTTAGCACTACTCCTAGTCACACGTGGACGGCCTCTGCCTCTAGGAGTCTTGGAAGATTTCTGTCCAGCCATCCTCTAACACACTATAAGATTCAAACACTAACGCGGTCATTCAAGGTAATAACTCAGTTTATGTCAAGTATAGTAAGTCCCTAATTACTGTGGCCAGTTGTGATTAGCCACTTACTTTACTCTTCACACCCCAAGCATTTCCTATCCTAACTACATTGGTATCTAAATCTACAAAAAAGCACACTAGCCACATAACATGCGCAAATAATACTGGTTAATCGTTAGCTTACATAAAATGTTTACATAAAACCTTTACTTGCAGGCACGTAGCTACTAGGACTGGCATCCTTTTCCTTTTAGTCCCATTCTCAGTTTAAGTTTAGGTTTCTTTTAAAAATTTACCAATTTCACTTAAACTTTGGCTTTGATACCAACTTGTAAGGCCCCGTTCCCGGGACGCTTACAGCTGGTCTTTCATCGCACATAAAACATTATAAAACGTACATTTATTTTACAGTGGAATTTAAAACTTTCATTAATAACTAAAAACACGTCATTTCATTCATTTACAACATTCGTGTTCATCTCAAAATATAATGACATGTCAAAATATGGATGCCAGTCTTGAAACGCTCCTGGTAGCTTTTGCATCCATGACTGCAACTCCTCAACATCAACAAAATACCTGCCAACTATCATGCATACAAAAGTCAACGACGCTGAGTGAGTTCTAGTTTTTATAATAAAATACTTTACTTTCGTTAAAAACTGTTCTTTACTTTATTAAATCATACTATACTTTCGTACATGCTCACACAACATACGTACACATAGATAATATCATTATTATCTTCATCATCATTTGTTCATTCATTTATTTCTTCGCTCATTGCTCTTCATTACTCGAATCTTGTCTCATGCAATATCCCCGACTCATGCTCGAAAGCTGATGCTGTGCCGGGACCTGTACACAAACCCCCGACTCATGTCCGAAGACTGACACAGCACCGGGATACACGACAAAGATCCCATTTGAGTCAATCACAGAGATTGAACTCTATCCGAGTCTGTTTCACCACCAGGTCGCTCACCTCATTATCTCTTTATCATACGCTACACCCCCAACATTATGAGTACTACACCCCCAACAATGTGGGTACTACACCCCCAATAATATGGGTACTACACCCCCAACAATATGGGTACTACACCCCCAATAATATGGGTACTACACCCCCAATAATATGGGTACTACACCCCCAATAATATGGGTACTAAACCCCCAACAATGTGGGTAACTATTATACACCAGGCACCACACCAATGGCCAGCCACCACAGTTGGTCATTCGTGCATGCTCACCATCATTGGGTTCCTCTTTCATTATTCTCTACTTTACATTGCATAATACTTTACGTTTGTAAATTAATTCATTCATACATCACACCACGTAAAGCCATACATTATGTATTATAAAACATAATACGTACGTTTTGAAAACTCTATGATGAAGAAAGATAACACATCCCTCACACATACACATCATAATTCACCACATCACCATGCACACATCAAGCATAAGCCATCACATCATAACAAGACCTATCTCCCTATTTTACCCCTTAAAACCATCTAGAAAATCCTAAGTTCAAATTGGGCGCATGGGACCTTTTAGGCGCATGAGCATAAAAATTCTAAGTGTAAAATAGTCTGGGCGCATGGGCACTATTGGGACGCTTCTGCCCTGTTCAGGCGTTTTGCCACTATGCAGGCGCATGGAATCTGTTCAGGCGCATCAACAACACTTAGCCGTTTTGAAACTTGGGAGCATGGGCACCATTTAGGCGCATGGCCCACTCTTGGGCGCATGGCCAACACTTAGGTGCATGGCCAACATGCTGGGCGCATGGGCCACTGTTTAGGCGTATGGTCAACACTTAGACGTCTGGCCACTCATGCTGGGCGCATGGGCCACTGTTTAGGTGCATTAGAACATTCTAAAATATTTTCTATGCTACTAACATCACCCGATTATCATTCTAACACTACCAAGCATAGATCTAACATACCAGGGGCACCTAAACATGCTAATCATCTACACTAGCCCATAATCATACTCTAAAACATGCATACATACATCATTTTCGAACATAAGGTTGTAGACCCACGGTTACTTTCAAAATGTTTACTTTGTATGCATAATAGCCCCAAAACGTTGAAAATCAGTAAAGAGGGGTTCTAGAAACTCACCTTGAAGCAGGTCTTCGTGCTAGTCACTTCTACTAGCAAATTAAACTCCAAGTTCTTGAGAACAACTCTAAATCATTAAGAATCTCGGTCAAGAGGTTGTGAATTTGGTTTAAACCAAACAAACATCAAGAAAACTTACCTTTTACAGCTTCTTCTTCCTTTCTCTCTCTAAAAACCGAGAGTTTCTTCTTCTTCTTCTTCCTCCGAAAGCAAAAGCAGTTTTCTGCTTTTGATATGGGCGACCATACCCACTTATAATATAAAATATTAGACTTTTGTACTTTGTATACTTTATCCCCCTCCACTTGTGCACATTATCTATTCTTTCTATTTACTTTTATTTTCTTTTCGTTTAAATAAAAATTCGGGTGGTTACATTCCAGGTTATCCCGAAGTCCCAAGAATGTTTTGAAGCGATCCCGAAGACTTCTGGAGGCGAATTCAAGGCTCATTTTTTTTATTTTTATTGTTTGGTTTGATTTTTTAATGTTTAGAACGATGTTTTCATTCATTTTCGTGTTGGTTTTCATTGCCATATTCGGCTAAACCACCTATGATCTTCTTCGGGTGGTAGGGTTTGTATATGTTTGACTTGTTCTTTTGCTTTCAATTGGGTTTTTGTTGAACTATGCATCTTAAGCCAAGGAACATTATTTGTTAATTAGAACTTTTAAAATATTTATGTTGATTGAAACCTATGTTTCGGTTTTTATGAGTTTTTAGATTTCTTTACATCGAGAAGACTCACGAGTGTTAGGATTGAGTTTGTTAATGTTAGTTGGGTATTATCTGAATAGTTCATTTATAACAATATCATTCAATCCCATTAGATCTAGCTAAACCAATGATGGTTATATCTATTTGACCATTCGTGAACATTTAGGACAAGTCAGTAGTTGTGAATCTGAACTCGGAGAGGGCTACCTTTCTAATTATTGTGTTACACCCAATCAAATTTCAAATTAGTTTTACTTTTAAAATTAGTCTATTTTCGACTTATTTTAATTAGTTTTCAAACCGTAAGTGAAGTTTTTCACTTTCTACATATTTCTTGTGGATACGATCTTACTTTCCTATCTACTTAGGTGAGCTAATATCATAAAATTAAATTATTTTTATTAGGCCTAACAAACCACATCAGAATCCAACGTAGAAATACACGAAATTACGCCATGTGTATCCAATAACTTTGGTTTATTAGAATAGATGGATTACACACACGTGTGCATATACTAGGAATCTTATGACATGGTATAGACAATATAATATTATACAATATAATCTCATGATGTAAATATATAAGTAAGACATACAGAAAACCTATTTAAAATTAAATAAATTATGATCCTAATAACTAGCGGGAGCTTGTTGTCATGAAGAACTTGTCATAATGTTAAAACTTAGCTATGCATTATATACAAGTTCATTTTTTGAATTAAACAAGCACAAATTTCTCATATAACTAGAATACATATACATATACAAAAACACACACTCATATATAAAGATAATTGAATCTAGTTTTTGATAAGTAACTTGAGTAGCTCGTTATATTTATTTTAGAGTAAATTACACAGACTGTCCATGGGGTTTGCACGTATTGCAAGTTCAACCTTCACTTTTAAAAAATTATAGATACCGGTTTAACCTTTGCATGGTATGCACGTACACTTGCAGTCCTAAATGCTAACAGAGGTTAAAAATAATAATTTCTAAATAAAACCTAACTTGCTCATCCCTAACCCCACCCACCTCACCTCTCCCCCTCCCGCCATCTTCTACCATCTTCATTTTCATCTCTATTTTCATTACAACCTCCTCTCCACCAACATGCGAGAAATCAAGCACCACTATCGCTCCATCTAAGTCTCTCTCTCTCTCCACCACATATGCATGCAGTGATGGTGGTAGTAGGTCAAAGGTGCTTTGGTGACGGTGATGGTGGGTCGAGGGTGCATACCACGACTATGGTGGTGTTTCGAGGGTAAAGGTGAGGTGGTGGTGGTGAGTCGAGGGTAGAGGCAGCGGTGGTGGTGGGTCAAGGGTGTACAGGCCGTAATGGTGGGGGTGGGTTGAGGATGTTGTAGGGATGATGGTGGTTTAAGGGTGGAGGCTGATGTTGTGGTGGGGGGTGTAGGCAGCGATAGTGGTGGTGGTTTGAGGGTGTTGCGGCGACGGTGGTGGCGGGTTGATTATGCAGGCAACGACGGTGGTTATGGGTTGAAGGTAGAGGCGGCTATGGCGATGGGTTGAGAGTGCAGGCGGTGACTATGATGGTGGATTTAGAGTAGATCCGCCGATGGTGGGTGTTGAATGTACAGAACTACAATGAGGAGAAGACGATAAAAAAAAAATATATTTTGGTCTTTTTAAAAAAACTAAAAGTTAGTATCAATGACTGTCAGTATCCATTCTTTGCATAGTTCAAACCCACATTTGTAATTTCTAAAAGTGGGTACTGAACTTGCAATACATGCATTGTTCGTGTAATTTACTCTTTATTTTAAATAAGATAAAAGGAGTACCATTATATCAACAAGTTTTTATTGTTTTATAGAAGTCAACTAAAGATTTTTTTTCTTTTTTGAACTGTCACTTAAGATATCTAACATATATAGTTTAGATGAAAATAATGATGTGTTTCATACGATTATGGAAGTTGAATTAAGTAAGACGAAACAAGTATTTATAGGTTATGCCATTGGATCGAATATGTTACATGTGAAATGGCACCAAGGATATATATTTACCTAAATTATATCGTTCACATGAAATAAAGATTAGATGCAATTTAAGGATACGATATTTTCTAACAAATTAAGGATCTAACTGTGGACTTTAGTGGCGGGCAATATGACAACTTGGCTTCTAGAGATGCAAATGACAATAACCACTACTAACCTTTCTTGAAAGAATATGCATAATTGAAAAGACTTATACATACTTCCCAATTTGTAATCTCACTAGTTTTAGCAAAACTCGTGTATTACACGGATTGAATAAATAAATTATTAATATAATAAATTTATCAATTATAAAGTAATATTCTAAGATATGATATGACTGAAATTCCATATGGGAAAGCATTATAAATAATAAAACAGTGATATCAATTTTTTGAAATTTTGTTTTAAAATTTTTTAAATAAACATTTGTTCTAAAACAAACTGTATAAAAATATCATTTATAAAATTTTTCTTATTACCACTCCCAAATTTGATTATTTTTTGTTTACAAAAAATTGGCTTTTTAAAAATATTAATTTATTTAGAAATAACCTTAATATATAAATTTATTTCTTAACTTATTAAATATTAAAACGTATTAAAATAATATTATTAATAACTAAGATAATTATTTAATAGGAGAAGGAGGCAAAAAAAATATTGATGATAATGATTGTAGTGTTGACATGTGAAACCAATATTTACCTTTTTATTAGACTAGAAAAATTAGTCATATGTGTGTACTAGAATATAGGCATATTATATTATAGGGTAAACTTCATAAAAAGATAATCAAGTTTTAATAGTGTTTCAATTAAGTTACTTATTTTTTTGTCTCATTTAGGTCACTTAAGTTTTAATGGATGTTCTAGTATTAGATATTTTACTTGTTTTACATGTAAATATGATGATGTGGCTATTTTTTATTTTTATTTTTCTTTAAATATGTTGATATGGATATTAAATATAATAAGATATAATTATTAAGTAAATAACATATATTATCTTTTGGAAACTAACTGATCGACTTTCTAGTTTCCACCATCAAGCATGAGAGAATATGCAATAACCCTAATCGAGCGAAGTCGAATGAGAATAATATTTCGTTGCCGATCTGAAGAAAAAACGAGTGTACTCGTCATTAAAGAAACGGTAAGTATTCATTATGTTATCAGATCTATTAATCTATTCTAATTAAGATATAAATGTTCCGATCGATTAATCTATTATTCAAAAGCACCACATGTTGCCGTCAATGTTATATTATTATTCTTGCAGTTTTAGGATTGACTTTTTAAGTAATATATTATTTGATTCTCCTACATTGTAGTTTAATTTATTAGGAAGTATTTCTTTTATTAATATTTAAGTTTTGTGAACCTACTGTTGCAAGAACTATTGATTACTCTCAAAGATATAAAATTGATTGAATTGTATGAGATTTATCTAGTATGAACACAAAGAATACATAAAGATTATTTTATATTTCTTCTGCTTTATTGTTTCATGTTATGTTTGTAACAGTTAATTATTATAAGTTTGAATATTTTTTATTCTTTTAATATGTAGGTAAAGATGAACTTAGAAGATAATTTTAATCCTTTTGAATTAGATCAAAATGATGATGATGTTATTATGAACCAACCAATAATGATCCTTTTTTTTAGTATACTTTGTTATGATAAGGATGATAAGAATGAAGATAATGATATTTCCATTGAATATTAGAGTGAAAGTGAACAAGATTATAAGAGTAATAGTGATGAGGATTGTGAACATGAAGTTGCATATCCATGTTATGATCCTAATGTGGATTGGAAATTGATGAAGCGTATGGTGTTTCAAATGAAAGCTTATTTGAGAGTCTTGCTCAACTAAAAGAAAGCTTAATTGATTATGGTGTTATGGTTACCAATTGGTGTTTTTGGTAAACAATCACAATAGGTTATTGGTAAGACGTGGGAGAAAAGATACCGAAGAGGATAGTAAGGGAAAAATATGGAAGTGTCCATTTAAGCTTTGGGCCTTTAGAATTAGAGGTGAGGGTTATTTTCAAATAAAAACTCTAGATGACAATCATACATGCTCAAGAAATTTTATAGGTTCTTTTGTTACATATTCTTGGATTGCAAAATGATATTTTAAGATTATAATTAAAAACCCTAAGATTAGTTTAAGAGATATGCAGAGAGATATTTTGAGAAAACACGAATACAAAGTGAGTATTGGTTAATGTAGTAGAGCAAAAAAGAAGGTATTTGATGAATTTGAAGGTGGATTGAAAGAACATTATGCAAGACTTTCAGATTATAAAGCTGAGATATTAAAAACAAACCTGGGGAGTACTGTGAAGATGGTTGTGAATACGATGGCAAATGGAGATATATTCTTTAATAGTTACTATATTTCTGTTAAGGGTATCAAGGATGGATGGATCAATGGGTGCAGAAAATTATTTTCTTGGATGGATGTTTTCTGAAAAATAGTGGTCAATTACTCTCAGTTGTTGGAAGAGACGCTAATAATTATATTTTTCCTTTAGCATGGGCTATTGTGTCTATTGAGAATAAGGAAATTTGGAATGGTTTCTTGATCTTTTAAGGGATGTCACTGAAATGGAAGGTGGGTTTGGCCTAAGTTTGATTTCTGATCAACACAAGGTATTTTGTACTAATTACTCATCTTTGTTATGTAATTCTTGTTATATATTTGTTTATATGTTATGTGTTTGTTGTTGTTTAGGGATTATAAAAGCTTTGAACGATGTATTTTAATATGTTGAGCACAGACAATATACAAGACACATTTATGTTAATTTTAAGAAGAAATTCTATGGGCTTCAATTTAAAATTTTATTTTGGGCCGCTGCAAATTCAACTACCGAAAAACAATTTAAAGAAAATATGTAAGAGCTAAAAACCATTAGCAAAGGTGTGCATACTTATCTTATGGAAAGAAATCCAATTACTTGGCCAAGAGCTTTTATGAGATTAGGAGAGCTTGTGATGCATTTGAGAATGGAATGAGTGAAAGCTTTAATTCATGCATTCGAGTTGCGCGAAAAAAGCCTAGCATCACTATATTAGAAGAAATCAGAACATTTGTGATGCATAGAATTTTCTTAATGGCGAAAAAAGCAGAAACTTTAGAACATGATGTATGTCCAAGAATCAAGAAAAAACTATAAGATATAAAAAATCAAAGGTAATAATTATATTTTTAAGTTTTTTATTACTTTGAATGAATTTTTATGGACTTTGTAGGTTGATTTTGTAGGCATTGAAAAGTGACTTGCAAAAAATTATGAAGGAATTAGACATAATATCAGGTCTTGCACAAAAGAGAAAAGACACCCAGAACCAAAAGAGGCAAGGCCAAAAGGTAGACTTAAAAAAGTAAAATCAACATACCCACAATGATAATGTTGTCTAGTACAACTATCGTCGTCATCGTCGTCCCCGCCGTCGTCGTCAGTAACGCCCGGAAATTTTCTTTGAAGCTGACGAAAGAAGAAAAGAAATAAAGTCTAAAGTCGAGGGACCAAACTCGCCAACGGGAGAAACTTGGATGAGTGGAAGTATAAGAGGGGAGGGCAGCCCACACCCTCCCCATTCTTGCAAAACTTAGCCAAAGAAGAGAAGAGAAGGAGAAAAGAGGAGAAAAGCTTGGTTTGGATGAATTCGAGCGTGGAAATCGAAGTGTAGCGGGTCAAATCGAAGCTCTACTCGACGAGATCATTTATGTGAGTTCTAGGACCCCTCATTTACACGTTTTTGAACGATTTTGGGGCTGGTACACATCTGAAAACCCTTTTTCGCGTTTTTGGGTGTAAACCCATTTTTGTATGTATGTGTATGTGTATGATTCGTTTGGGGCTTGATTTCGGGCTTGGTTGTGCTTGAATGATGTTGTGGTATGTTTCCCTAAGGTTTAGAATGGTTGATTTGAGCTTAAGAGAGGGTTGGAATAGTTTAGAGGCCGAAACCGCCCGCTGCAGTTCGGGATGAACTACATTCTGCGTACACCTAGGGCTATGCGACTGGAGGTCAATGTAACCGAATGGCATGCAATTGGGGGCCATACGCATGAAAGAGGTGCGACTGAGGTTCATTCGTGCGACTGAGAGCTATACGCATGAGGGCTATGCGACTGAAGGAAATGCGGATGAAAGGCATGCGACTGAATGAAATGCGGATGAAGGTCATGCGACTGGAGTCCATACGCCTGTGAGTCATGCGATTAAGGTCCATACGCACGAAAGGTGTACGACTGAGGGCCATTCGCATGAAGGTCATGCGACTAAGGTCCATACGCCCGGATGTCATGCGATTGAGGTTCATTCGCATGGGAAGAATGCGATTGGAGGCTATGCGACTAGAGGCCCATTCGCCTGAGTGTTCTCACACGCATAGAAGACCATGCGACCGAATAGGGTCCATATGCCCGAATGACCATAGTATTGTCTGACTTTCGGGAAGTGCGGACGTAGGCTCGGACCTCCGGGGTTGTAGATGATATGATGAGCATGGACGATGTAAGATGATCTATGATGATAAGCTTATGATGATGTTGAGGATGCATGACGATGTGTGATGCCGTATGGTTTTATATGATGTGATGTCGTGTTATTATGCAGGTTGTGTGTTTTGCATGATGTATGTTATGGGTGTGCGATGTTGCCTTGTGTGATTGATGTTATATGTTAAATGTTCCTTATTATTATGTATGATCGTCTTCCCGTGGTTTGCGTTAAACTTTAATGAATGTAATGAAAGTATTATGTAACGTAAAGTGGAAGATAATGAAAAGAGGAACGTAATGAATGAATACAAGCATGAACGAATGAATGAGAGTAAGGATGGCTTGCAAGAGAAAGAAAGGAGGTTCACAACTCATTGAGAGTTGTTAGCTCAACTGTGTGTGTATTTATAGCGTGCGATCTTGGCTAACTCATAAGGGGACATAGACACAGTAGGGAGTTCAGTTTTGGTAACTGCTCTGATACGTGTGAGGTGGTATTTACTGTGTGCTATGTAGCTTGCGATTTTGGCTACTTATGTGGATTATGTATCGTGCAATTTTGGCTAACCCATGAGATGGCGTGCGATTCTGGCTACACCCCAAGAGTTCTCACACACACAGGGGGATTCGGTCTTGGTGCCACACCGTTGGTGCGATTTGTGTGATATGTACGATGGATAACATGAGGGACTATAGACACAGTGGGAGTTCAGTTTTAGTAACTGCTCCGATACGTGCGACGTGGTATTTACTGTGTGCTATGTAGTGTGCGATCTTGGCTACCTCATGTGTGCGATTTGTGCGATATGTACTTCGGGTATGATGATGCAAGGGTGCTATTTACGCGAAAAGGGAGATAGGTATGAGATGAACGAACGGAAGAAAGGATGTTATGAACGAATGAAGCAGATGATAATGTAACGAACGTAAAGAAGATAATAATTATATTATCTATGTGTATGTATGTTGTGTGATCGCTTACGAAAGTAACGAATGGTTTCATAAAGGAAGTAAAGTACGGTTTTAACGAAAGAAAAGTATGTTTTCTTTAAACTAGAACTCACTTAGCAATGCTGATTTTGATGTGTTTCCAGTTGGCAGGTATGTTGCTGAGGATGGCACGGGGAGACTACTGAGTTCTTTTGGGATGGCATCCATTGTTATAATGCTTTTGTAATGAAATGTAAAATGATATTGTAAAATGAACGGTTGTATTATTTTGCAAAAGCATTTTGATGAAATGAAAATGTTGTATTTAATGTTTCTGTTGCAATGCTTTTACGTAAGAAGGTAAAATATATGTTTTATGTGCGATGAGGACCCAATTGTGAGCTTCCGGGGAACGGGGCCTTACAAGTTGGTATCAGAGCCAAAGTTTAAGTGAAATGGGTAAATTTTCAAAAAAAACCTTAACTTAAACTGAGAATGGGACGGAAAGGGAATGGGATGCCAATCTGAGTAGATGCGTGCCATCAGGTATTTTCTTTAAAGTTAACCGGTATTTTGTGCGCATTTTATGTGTTATGTGTTGCTGGTAGATTTAGATAATGATGTAGTCAGGACAGGTAATGCTTGGGATATAGAGAGTAAAGTAAGTGGCTAATCACAATTGGCCACTGTAATTAGGGACTTACTATACTTGACATAAACTGAGTTGTTCCGTTGAATGATCGTGTTGGTGTTTGAATATTTCAGTGTGTGCGTGAGATGGCTGGTGGTAGATCTTCTAAGCCTCACGTGGTGGAGGCGGTGGTGGACGTGGTGCTGAACCACGGGTTACGAGAGGAAGGACTAGAGTTGAAAAAGTGGTTCAAGAAGAACCCGAGACCCCTTATCCGGAGGGCAGTGATGAGAGTGCTAACCTGAGAGCCTCGATGAGAGAGGCGGTTGCGGAGGAAGTGCATCAGGCCATGCAGACAATCCTACCGTTTGTGGTGACCGAAGTGATAAAGGTTGTTAAAGATGGGGAGAGACAGGAAAGGAGTAGACCTTCGAGCGGAGGGAGACGACCCGAGGCTGAAACGGTTTTCTCTGAGGATGAAGAGGAAGAAGAAGAGCCTGCGTCGGAGGCCGCACGAGGCTGTAACTATGGGGTGTTTCAACGATGCAACCCCCCAACTTTTGATGGTAATAGCACTGTTGCTGCTCCTCACCGATGGGTGAGGGAAATGGAAGATGTTCTAAATATCAGCGAGTGCCGGGAAGACCAGAAGGTAAAGTTTGCTGCCCACTCGTTTGTGGACTCGGCTCTATGCTGGTGGGACAACATAGTCCAAGTTGAGGGTAGCCGAGCTATCGGAAGGATGAGATGGTCGGAGTTGAAAAGGCTGGTGATTGAGGAGTTCTGTCCTCACCGTGAGATGGATAAAGTTAAAAGAGAGTTCCTGCAGCTGGAGGCGGGAACGATGACGCATCAGCAGTACACCACCAAATTCAACGAAATGTTACGGCTGGTGCCGGATCAGGTAACACCTCTTTCGCGAAAAATCAAGAGGTATATTCAGGGCTTGCCGGCGGATATCCGTAGCACATGATCGTTGCCCGGCCGAGCACGTTTAGGTCGGCAGTTGATTTGGCGGGGAGGTTGTATGATGAAAGAACTATGATGGTGGTGATGGCTGAAGATGGAGAGAAAAGTGATGGAGATCAGAACTGGAAGGGAAAGAGAACTGGACGGGGTGGTGACTCGATGAATAATAAGCACGCACGGGGGGACGACTGCCGTATGGTCACACCTGGTGCGGGGACGAACAGATGTGGTAAAAGCGGGATGGAGCATTTGGGAGAATGCAAAAGGGGACCAAACACTTGCTTCAAGTGTGGGAAGCCTGGTCATGTGGCTAGGGAATGTGGGACTATTAGATTTTACAATTATGGAGAATTTGGCCACATAAGCAGGGACTGTAAGAAGCCAAGGGCGGAGGGTTCGGGAGTGAAGAGGACCGGAGGAGAAGGACAGAGGGCGAACGCAGCGCCTACAAGATGATGCAGGAGGAGTCTAGGGCGTTCCCCCGATGTTGTGTCAGGTATGTTTCTAGTAAATCAATCTTTAGCCTTTGTGTTATTTGATTCTGGCGCTAGTAAAAGTTTTATCCTGCTGCTTTTTGTGCAAAAGCGCATGTTAGTAGTAAGAATATAGATACGCCCTTCATTGTGGTCCTAGGAGTGGATTGTTCGGCGGGCTATGAAGTGAACGTTGTGTGCAGTAAAAGATGATACGATGACGGCGCCTGACGGGATCACAGTGACGGTTTAAAGTGATCGAGTCATGACGATTCCGAAGGTGAGTTCGATGGCAGTGGCAGGAACGCGCATGAGGTGTGGATGTATTGCCTACTTGGCCGATGTAAGGTATGTGGAGACACTGACATCCCAACTGTCAGATGTACCGAGACCCGAGTAAAGATTATTGGTGGCCGGGTATGAACCATGATTTGAAGGAGCACGGGAGTAAATGCCTTACTTGTTCACAAGTAAAGGCTAAGCATGAAATGTCGTATAGGAAGCATTGAGGTGATCGAGGCTACGACTGGGAAGCTCGAAAGGATCAGGTCCTGATAAAGGTAGCCAGAGATAGACAAGAAGTCGTATGTTGGTAAACGACGTAGACGGATAGAATTCCAGGTGGGAGTCTGGAAAAGAGATGAGATGGTATTGCCCACGGTGATTTAAGGGATAACAGGTTTCGGGGACGAAACCTATATAAGGGGGGTGGACTTGTAACGCCCGAAAATTTTCTTTAAAGCCAACGAAAGAAGAAAAGAAATGTCACACCCCCGCTAAAGCGGAAACACGGGGATGTAACGAGACGGGATCGTCATAACACATGGTAACATTAGAGAAGCAATATAAGTATGATGACAAGCGTGTCATGACGTCACCCGAACACAAATGGAGACTTGTGTCGTGTTAGTCAATATTCACGACAACATAGCCAAAAGCATA
>BJCM01266137.1:0-14796 GCA_018326385.1 Flaveria bidentis | reverse complement strand
CAAGTAAAATAATATAATGTAAATACTATTGTACTTAAGAAAATAAGATTATTTCAAAACCCTAGCTTCTATAATTTCATATGTAAATTACATAACTAATTACTAAATACTCAAATCACATCTTGGATCGAGTCGAAATGATATTTAATTACTCAAATAATATGTCAACTTTAAGATACAAATATTTTTGAACACTTTCAAGTGAAGTATAATTTATTAACATTATTTTTAGTAATATATATATTTCACAAATATCCACATTGTGTCACCAACGGGTCGTCGAGTCAAACACTTGCTATCAAGTGTGTGGATAAAATAGTTACATGCTCACATTACTTATAGGAACAATTACTTAGACATAATTGCCTTAATTATTTTAGGGTGAGCTTAGGTCGATTTCCTCAAGCAATTTGGGTATTTACAAGTATACATACTCATTTACCACTATCAGGTGAGTTTGATGAACCCATTTTACTTATTTTCCTTTTGGGGGAGATTACATGAAAATTACTATTTTCATGGACATATTTACTTGTTAATGATTTCTCATGTTATATAAGTTGTTTACTTACCGTATAAAGTCCCCTGATATCGGACCGTTAGTTTATTTCATGAAGCGAGGTAATCATGGATAGTACTATTGGGTTTGACTACTCCCACCGGGTTAATTACCCGAACCTTGAGTGGAGGTTTAAGCGAGTGTATTATTAGCCTGTTCAGCCTATGCTTACAGTAGGCATGAGTAGGGGCAATTTATTATAGTTATAGTCTAGCTTCGGTTGCAGTACTTATATAATATTGTAGTATTGTATGATCGACAACCAAATCATAGAAAGACCTATGATCCATTACATTGTTTACTATTACTTTAAAACTTGTGAACTCACCAACTTTATGTTGACATATTTCGTGCATGTTTTCTCAGGTAATTGACATTGCATCAAGTTAAACTAGCTTGGGCCACATCGCATTTACGACCATTCATGTTGTTTGGGACTTTTATTGTTGTATTTGTCATATTTTGAAAACAATTACATTAGTTCTACTGCTTCCGCATTTCGACTCTAAAAAAAACTTTGTATTTTTAAACTTATTTGCAACGCATGTTTACCAAATCATGTAGCGGTCGATCAATGACTATGGTTTCCATGACGATCACGCCCCGCGAGAAATTGTTGTGGTTTAGGGTGTGATAGATTGGTATCAGAGCCATTGGTTATAGGGAATTAGGTTGCATTTAGTAGACCTAGACTAACTGTAGTTCATTACATGTCTTTAACGCTTTATACATTAACCTAACTTATATAAATTGTACTTGTGTGTTGCCTTGTCTTAGAGATGTCATTTGCATCGATGCCGATATACGTTTTTGACTTAGGTAAGGAGTATGTGCCGACATCTCCGACCTCATCCGCAAGATCTACATCAGCCATCCCAACCCCTACGTCCGATGTCGTGCTCCAGCCTAGTGGCCGCACTAAGGCCAAGATCCCTGCACCTTCTCTTACTCCTATCCTCACTCCCACACCACACCCCATTCCTGACACCACTAGGGTCTTAACCATGACCCGATATTCTAGGTTACCCACTCCCTCTTCGGGCACGTATTGGTGGGCGTCGACACCTGACATTCATGCGGACCTCCGAGATGAACTTATTCCGGGAGTTGGGCGTATCATCTGCCCACAGCTCCCGATGGCCGTTCCACTGACCATGCCTCATATCATTGTTAAGCGCCATCCCTGCGGTCTCCCCTTATCACTACTCATCCTCGGCCAGTTGACCCCACTCCCGAGGCCATGCAGCCTGCTGACACCAAGGTAGTTGACCTAGATTCGGAGTCCATTGACCGAGTTTCCCAGAAAACCGATACCAACCCAGTCGAATCCGACCCGGAGTCCTCTAAGGCCATCCCCCAGCCCAGTAACCCCACCGCTCAACCTATTGATCCTGTTACCCAACCCTTTGACACGATTCCCCAACCCTCTACCCCGACTCTGCTAGTAGCCCCTGACCCCTTGCACCTAGCTCTCGAGCCTACCGACCCCACTCCTATAGTTGCTTGTCCCGAACCAGTGGTTGTGGACACCCATCGTATCTATGGTCTGGGTGTACTACCGCCCTCTTTTCCGTCGCTATCAGGCTCGCCCTGGGAGTGTGCTTCTTGCACATACTCCTAGGAAGCGGGTTCACATTCCGATCTGACGTGCCACACCCGTCCAAAATTGTACCGCTGAGCTCGAGCCTGTGCCCAAATGGCACAGAATTGACGTTCGTCGGTGGACGAGTGGAGAGACACCGAGGGTATTCCCTCCACCTTCGAGGTAGGTGAGTCGTCACGTGCCACCTACCCGATTCCCCTCACACAGGAGCCTGTGGAGTTCACTGTGCCCCTCCTCGTGGCACAATCTACGAGGCACGATCAACAGCTTAATGAGCTACGCACTGGACTCACAGAAGTTCAGGAGACCTTTGACAGGGAGGACGTGGAGTGCCGATTAGTAGCGATCGAGGAGAGCAGATACGTCGATGATTAGGCATTGCACACAATGCATGACGAACTTACCAGGGTATAGTAGGACATGTCATCTATGACGCAGAGAGTGGAGGCGGCAGAAAAAAGAACTACCTAGACAAAGCAACGCGCGATCTTGTCTGAAGAAGAATGGTGGTGATGGAAGAGCGCCTGGAGTCCTCTACTACATTGGCAGTCGTGTGTATGCTCATGGCCATGGCGGTTGTGCAGATAGGCGCATTCACTCATTTATTCCATTGATTGCCTATCGTGAGCGGGTTTTGCTCACGTAATATTGGGTATTATCTTGTTGTAGGAGTATGTACTCTGAGAATACTTTGTAATTTGTACAATTTATTATCAAGTTATGTTATCTTTTATACATTGTGTGGTTTCTTGGTTGTTATGATTGTTTACTCTTCATGTACATGTGTTTGACATTATTACATATTGTCTTATCTTGCTTAACTTTATGATTTGAAGAAACATGCCATTGTGAAGGAGAAACATTAGAACCAATGTAGGAAGTGGCACTCCCATGATAGTAGAGGCTATTAAAAAGCTTGTGACGCAACGAGTGGCTGATGTAATCACACATCATGAGGTGAATCGCAGTGCAGAAGGATCTGAAGTGAATGGAGGCAATGCCAGTGGTGCAGGAGGTATTATAACATTTGGCGTAGTTAAAGACTTGAGATACTGTTGGAGCATATATTGTCATAGTTAGTGTTTTCGTCGCTTGACGAATAGTCTAGGCTAAATGTAATACACCTGATATGTTGTAAACACATGAAACTGGGTCATTCGCAGGAGCATATGCGAATGAGACTCAATCGTACGATTGAGCCATGCTAATAGACCAGTCGTGCGACTAGAGATACTATTGGGCCATTTGTAAGAATGGACCATAATTATGGTCCATTTGTACGATTGAACCATACGCATGGTCCAATCGTACAAATGGGCGCAGTCGCATCTGATATGGGCTGAGGTTAATAAATACCAGTTTCATTGTGTAGATAGGTATGGTTTTAAGGAGTGTGCCCGAGGCCTAGGTGCTGCCGGATGAGAGGGGAGATCATGCTTGATCTCCCCTTGCCAAGAGTCGTGATTCTTCTGTTTAACGAGCCTGTAATCATTAGGTTTTATCAATGAAACCATTCTATTATTGTTCGTTCTCTTGTTTGTCTCTTGGTTTGGTTTTTTTCCTTCCGTCAAGAATACGCTCAGATGTCAACTCATCCAGTGACTTCACAATTGGTATTAGAGCAGGTTACTCCTATAATGATATAACAATCATTCTAGCAACCCGAACTCTTGATTTCTGGATCTATTTCATGTTCTTTGATGTTAAACCCACTTCGTGTTCTTCATGTTTTACTCAGATCTTGTTACGTGTGTTCTTTCTTGGTTAAAATCGAACTTGGAACCACGTTCTTATCAACCTTGCGAATCTTATGATGTCTATTTTGTTTCGGTTGATGTAAAATTCATCAGATTAGGGTTTTTGGCAGCCATGGCGGCTGCAGATCTGAAAATTTGCATGCAATGCTCATGCCACTGGACCATGCTAATGGACCATTCGTACGACTAGACCATGCTAATGGACCATTCGTACGACTAAACCATGCTAATAGACCATTTGTACGACTGGACCATGCCAATGGACCATTCCTACGACTGGACCACGCTAATGGACCATTCGTACGACTGGACCATGCTATGGACTATTCGTATGACTGGACCATGCGACTAGACCAGTCTTATGTCCAGTCGTGCGACTAGACCAGTCTTATGTCAAATCATGCTACTAGACCACTCTTATGTTCAGTCATGCTACTGGACCAGTCTTATGTCCAGTCGTGCTACTGGACCAGTCTTATGTCTACTCATGCTACTAGATCAGTCTTATGACCAGTCGCATGAATATATCATTCGTATCATCCATTCACACGTATGTGATATTTGTCCTCCATGTCATATGAATGAACGGTGTTCCAGAACAAAAACAAATCTGGAACTACCTCTGCACAGATTTGAGGATGAGCAAAGCATATTCACCCTGAGGTTCTTTTGTAAAATAAGTTCGATGGATACCCCGTTATTCGTTGGACTTCCAGAATAGATGAATGTAGTTAGAACACAAAAGAGAGAAGAGAAGATGTCAGCAGTTGGTGTTGATTTTGTGGGGTAGTCAGGAGCATCTGACTATTTATGGGCCAATCAAGTTATATTTATCCACATAGAGAGGATTCTAATTCTTATGGGGAATCCATGTATAGAGAAATTAAAGACGCAATCAGAAAGTGATGATATGAGCTGGTTTCTGATGATGAATCTGAGTGCATGCTAATTTGTTTGAGATTGTCAGCTATGGATTGGAACCTTCTACTTTTTGCCCAATACATCGTATGAAGAAGCCAGGAGAACACAATGTTTATGTATTGGGATATGCTGAATTTGAGGGGGAATTTCTGCAGGTGCTAATGTTAATCAGATTAGCCTGTGTGAAGATTGGAGCAATGGAAAACTATTCATGTCATTATCTGGAAAAATCAGACATATGGGGAATCTTGCTGCTATGATGGTGTTCTGCAAAGTAAACGAAAGCTATTGTGCCTAAATTTATTTTCAGGGATACTGTAGCAAATTGACAGATCAGTAGCGTTGGCTAATATGGTTTTTCGTTTGATTCTATTTGAAAACTAGAGCAAAGATTGATTAAGATTGTAAAAGGTGTTATCTACTATTCGCAACCAACATCCAATGGGGAATTTGTTGGAGCATATATTGTCATATATAGCGTGTCTGTCGCTTGACCAATAGTCTAGTCTTAACGTAATACACCTGATATGTTGTAAACACATGAAACTGAGTCATTTGCAGGAGCATATGCGAATGAGACTCATTCGTACGACTAAGCCATGCTAATGGACCAGTGGTGCAACTGAGAGATGCTATTGGGCCATTCGTAAGACTGAACCATAAGTATGGTCTAGTCGTACGATTGAACCATACACATGGTCCAATCGTACGAATGGGCCTAGTCGCATCTGATATGGGTTGAGGCCTATAAATACCAATTTCATTGCTTAGAGAGGTAAGGTTTAAGGAGTGTGCCCCGGGGCCTAGGTGCTGCCAGATGAGAGGGGAGATCATGCTCAATCTCCCTTTACCAAGAGTCTTGATTCTTCTGTTTAACGAGCTTATAATCATTAGGTTTTATCAGTGAAACCATTCTATTATTGTTCGTTCTCTTGTTTGTCTCTTGGTTTGTTTTTTTTCCTTCCGTCAAGAACACAACTTGCAATCTCAAACAAATCACAACTGGTCTAGGTGAGGACAGAGCCCACCCAACTAAGCTACATCCCCTCACGGTCCGGGGATGCTTTTTGAGGATTAAGTATGCCGGTGACATAAATGTCAATGTACTTAACAAGAGTAATATGTGCCCACAATTCAAATACTTGGCACATGTCATCATTAAGTGTATAGCCTCTAGGAGGGGTGAATTCGATGAAATGTCCGACCAAATCCAGAACCCATATGTTGCGCTGGTACTAAACCATCTGTTCAGTTTTTCACGCATGATCCTCTCATACTTGATAGAGAACCTTGAGGCAAAGGGAAAAGAATGCTTCTGCATGTAGCCATGATTTCTGCAGATGATTATTGATGAGAAGCTTCCTATGCTGCTGAAGGAGAAAGATGATATAGTGGTACTCAAAGTAATGGATGATACGACTTTGGGGAGAATGAAGGTCTACCGGGGTAAGCAAGTGAAACTCCCAGTGAGGAGATTATTTGGGCACTTGGCCCGAGAAGACTATGTGGCGCCCACTAGGAGGAAGTGGCGTCACGATGATAGTGACTCCAACGTCGAGCCCATCATGGCATCCACTGAAGAAGACGATGACTAAGACGATGATGACCAAGGCCAGGTTGGTGATGCACCTGGTGAAACTGAAGGGGCTGCCTTCCACCAAAGCTTCTTAGTTGATCAGGTTGAGGAGTCAGATGAAGAGCCTTTGGTAAGGACTGTGGGGAGTAGGGTTGTCGTCACAGGGAAAGGCATAGAGGCGGTAGGGGGACGCTAGACTGAGTCTAGGGGTGTTGCTGATGACGTTACTGATCCTACCTACAACCCCGACCACACCAGCAGCCAAGGGGGAGCACCTAATGCCAAGAGCTCTAGGAAGAAGAGGATGGCTCATCCCCATGGCAAGAAAATCAAGAGGCCAAGGATTACCGTGATCACATGATCTGCCATAGCCACTGCCACCACCACTGCCACAACCACCACCACTACCACAACTATGACCACTACCACAGCTACCACCACAACCACACCTCTATCATCACCCCACAACTACTACTACCACCACCACACCACCCACTACTACTATCTCTCATCCCACCACCACTACCACAGCCACTCCACTATATCCCACACACATTCCACCTCTTATATTTACCACATCTACCATGACCAGTCACCAAGCTGGTCCTTCCACACACACTCCATTCACCGCTGGACCCTCTCTACCCCACATCGGGTTAGAGGAACAACTGGCTAACCTAAATAGCACTATGCTTAGACTGCTTGCAACTGATGAGATTAGGGCTTCTTAGTTACACAGGATGATGGAAGTTAATGCTGCTCAAGCCAAGAAGATCAAGGAGCTTAGTGAGAAGAGCGAGCTGTATGAGAGAGCTTTAAGTTGAGCCCACCATGCGCTTACAAGTCAAAACGAGATGGTGTTGGCGTCGGTGAAGAAAATAGAAGAGCTCGAGAAGAAAAATAAGAAGATTATGCTAAAGCTAATGGGGTCAAAGGATGAGCCTAAAAGATCAAAGATGGTGATGGAGATGGTGATGATAATGATGATGATAAGGATGAATATGATAGTGAAGAAGATGTTGAGGAGGGAGGACCGAGCCGAAAAGATCAAGATGAGGATGATGATCAGGAAGGTGATGCATCTACATCAGCCTCTAATCCTTAGGCTTAGGAGAGGCGAACTAAAAGGAAATAAGATCAAGGAACCTCATCCTCTACTCCTCTAGCTGAAGAACCTGCTATTCAAGACAAAAAT
The DNA here is from genome assembly GCA_018326385.1 of Flaveria bidentis. Taxonomy (NCBI): domain Eukaryota; kingdom Viridiplantae; phylum Streptophyta; class Magnoliopsida; order Asterales; family Asteraceae; genus Flaveria; species Flaveria bidentis. The sequence goes on along the minus strand of BJCM01266137.1, from coordinate 7,185 downwards.
GAAGCTCTACGAACAGACGAATACGATGTCCAACCCCTTCAGCAGGTCAAGTCTCAATTAACCATGATTCTTGACTTGTAAGGGATAGTAAGAAGGTCAGTGAGCTACAATCCTGAAGAAAGAGAAATCATTCATGATCTGACCGATGACCAGCTGGCTGAGATATCCTGACTAACTCCTGATGAAATTGTCAAAGATGCTCCAGAAGTCGATGTATTGAGTGATGAGGAGCTACAGGATGTAGATGAGATTGAGGATGTTACAACTGAGCACTATCCAGAGTACGCTGACCATGAAGGCAATGTTATACCCAATTTGGATGATACTTTTGGTAGTGCTATATTTGAGAAGCTGGATGAAGTAGAGAAAGAAAAGGAGAAAGAAGAAAGCTCAGCCGAAGCTTCGAACGCCAATGTCGAATTGAAGAAAGCTAAATGGGCAGCTTGTTTTGCTGAAATGAAATCCCAGCGCGCACCTACAAAGAAGAATGCCTACACCAAACTGTACAGAGTCAAGAAACAATAGAAGGTGTCTGGCAAAATCACTGTGTGGGCTTATTTTGAAGACTTTAATGTCTATAATGTAAAGAGAGAAAAGGGGATTGAGTACTTCAGATATCCTCATAATCTGAAGACTCTTTCTGGTTTTGAGCTCAACCGACTAACGTGCTTAGATCTGTTGTATGCTAATCCAAGGAAGATGCCATGTTTGTTTGAGGCTGTGTTGAAGAAAGAATACCACACAGATGGGTAAAGTTTAGACCTCAACAACCGAAGAGATACATTCGTAGGTCGAAAGTGGATCCTATATCTGGAAAGCCTAAAGTCGTGCTGAAGTGGAGTCCCCCGCGCACAATGTCAAAGATTCCCTTAAGGGAAATGCCTCAGGACTTCACTCCACACTTCAAATGGTGGTATTATGATTGGAGGACGGGTGAAGCGGTCATAGTTCTGAACCGAGATGGAAAGATAGAGACTATCCGAGTATTTGACCCTATGTGGCTAACCAACTTGTCAGCTGATAATGTTTACACATTATACAAGTGGCCACTGTTCTATGACACGCAAGATATTGTACAAGTTCTTCAATTCTAACACGTCATACGACTCTGCTTTGCTTTTGAGATACATGCAGGAGTTACACAAGAGGAGAAGTACAAGAAATTTGAAGAACATGTAAAGAGTTTTAGACAATAGAGTAAACTAGGACCAAGGGGGAGTTTGTAGATATATCATGTTCCTAGTTTATGAGCTTAATGTAAAAGACTTTCATGTCTTACACATATGTAATGAATTGATTCGATGATATATAATATGTGGTTGTTGCTTATTAATGTTTATCTATTTCATATTATTATTGTGTTGAATATATTTCATATGTATGAACTTAATATATATGTTTGAAATTGTTGTACATAGTTCTTAGTCATTAATGATTGAGAAATGTGTTCAAACTTAGTCGGATGAGTCTTCATGCGAATGGACCATACTAATGGACCATACGCATGAATATATCATGCTTATGGACCAGTCACACGACTAAACAAGGAGACTGAATCAGTCGTACGAATGAGACATGAGATTGACTCAGTCGCACGACTAAACCTTCACTCGTCCGTATGATCAATCACATGATTTAGTCGCACGACTGAACCGTACGAATGGAAACTACAAACCTATAAATACCACTTAATTTGTGGAAAAACAAAAGAATTCTGAACAATTCGATATACTAAAATCCTAGCCGTCCAGAGCACCCAATCCAACTTCATAGTTCGTTCTTGATCGATTTCTACTCATTCTTAACGTATAGTTTATTCTTATATCGATCGAGTAAATGTTCTCACTAATTGGATCGCCAATCAAATAGTATTCCGCACTATTTGATCTGGCTTCACGCATTATCAGTTAGTATTCCATACACACATGGTCCTGACAGATACCGAGGTCATTGTTAATATTTAATTATTACTAATATGGTTAAACCTACAACACAGGAGCCGATGCAAACAACAAAGGTTGCTCCTACAAGATGTTTCTGAACTGTAAACCGTTTAACTTTCGCAGTAATGAAGGAGTTGTTGGTTTGGTCCACTGGATAGAGAAGATGGAGTCCGTTCAGCGAATCAGTAACTGTACCGAGGAAAATAAGACGAAATTCGCCACTTGTACCTTTGAAGGTCAAGCACTCACTTGGTGGAATGCTCATGCCCAGACTTTGGGTATTGACGCTGCCTATCAAATCACTTGGGAGGAGTTAAAACAAATAATGATTGATGAATATTGTCCCCAAAATGAATTGCAAAAACTTGAGGTTGAATTCTGGAACCACACCATGAAGGGTGCAGAAGTTACAAGCTACACCACCTGATTTCATGACCTTGCTCATCTATGCCCTCACATGGTTAGCCCAGAGTTTGAATGTGTGGAAAGGTACATTTGGGGTCTTACACCCCAAATTCAGAGCATGGTGACCTCATCCAAGCTAGCCACCATCCAAGAGGCTTTCAGGATAGCCCATGACCTGACTGGTCAAGCTGTACGTCAGGGAGCGTTTGTGAAGAAGATGGTAGTGGAAAAGAACTATGACAACAAGAGGAAGTGGGACAACAATCATGGTCGAAATGTTTCGCACCAAAACCAAAACAAAAAAGAGGTTGTTAGGGCTTTCTCACCTATCTTCTTCGTTGCAGTGACCCTTGCTTTTTTTCCTTCTTCTTCTCCTTCAACTTCTCTCTTGCATCCCTTTTTCTCTCTTTCTCCAATTGACCCTTGCATTAGGGCTTGGCTGATCAAGAGAGGATCTCAATAGAAACTTGGAAAAGAGTCTGTAGAGATCTCTAAGCATCCTTGGGTTGATTTGAAGCACAACTTGGGATGGCATAGACAAAGTTGTAGTGGGAAAAAAAAGTTTGGAAGTTAAAGTTTGGCTCTGTGGTTCTTCAGATGTTTGTCTCTAAACATTCTCCCCCTTTTTGGTAGCATCATCTTGAGAGCTAGATGACCTGGAGGAAGAGGTCAAGGAGACCTTAATAGGTACATGCCTAACAGATTCTCAATATGTTTCTTAGCTAATTGAGCCTTGAGATTGTCAATCTCAAGTTGCTGAATGGCAGACCTTTCTTCTAAAATCCTAACCTTGGATTCAAGGTTTGAGACTATAGATAGTAGGTCTTGTATGAGGAGTTGCATGCTTCCCTCATCTTCTTTTGAAGAATCACGAGGAGATGAGGTAACATACCTAGTATGTTCAGCCTCACCACCAGATGTGGTTTCTTCACACCATGGTTTCCTTGCTTAATGATGTCTCTTTCAGAGTCATCAAAAGGCATGGTTGCCGCAGATTCAGTCTCAAAGATACTACCACTTTCCATAAGGTCCATTGAGGCACCTTCTATAATGGCAGCTAAATCTGCATGAGTCCCCTCCACATTAGTGGGACTCACCTCAATAATGGGTTACTGATGGGGGCTAGAGATAAGAGGTCTCTCTAGGCTCTATTGATCTTTGAGAGAGTGTTGTAGATCAAATTCATTGCCATGGAAGGACATAATCTCTTCATTAGTTTTGAAGAGAAGGTTAGTGAAATATAAAGAAGTTAAACCTACTGACCCGGGACTTTGATCAATGTCTATAGGCATTGAGCCTCTTGTGGGGCTGTCCCTTGTTGGCAGCTCAGAAGAGTATAAATAATCATCTTGAGGGTTGTTGGCTTGGGTTTCGGGCTCATGGGTTTGAGACTGAGGAGACTCAAAACCCAAATTGAGGTCAAATGAGAATGATGGTGAGACCTTAGATTGAGTGGGAGCCCATTGTTCAACTCTAGTCTCTTTGGATTGAACAGTAGGGGCTTGTTCAATCAGAGAAGATTGAACAAGGATTCGTTTGGGGCGTCTTTGGTAAGTGACGGTGATGGGATGAGAAGGCAGAGTTGGCATTATGGGGGAAGTTTTTGGTGTGGGTTCATCACCTGTGGGGTGAACAGGGATGTCACCAGGAGCTATGTGCTCAATCATACATGGAAGCAGAGAAGCGTACCTTCCAGTGAAGTTGGTGGATACCTTATTCAATGTCTTGAAGATGGTTGGCCTCATGTGAGGGACAGTCAGAGCAGCTGCACAAACAAGCTAACTTTGGTCTAGTTCACAGTTGATTATATGCAGGAGAAATCTGGGATACATAAAGAATGTTTCCCTCTAGAGATTTCCCATGAGGTTAGTCAGTACGAATTTGGAGTAGTTAAATCTGAGGCTTCTTACCAGTCCATGAACCAAACACCCTAGTTCATAAGGAATTTGATCCCATTCCCCAGATTTGTTAGACAGGCAGTGAAGAACAACATGCAGCAGAAACTTCCAATTCTAGGGGAAGTTTAATTTGTAGACAGTTGATTTGCTGACGTCTCCACCATATCCCATTTGGATATAGGTTTTGTCCAATTCTGCTTTGGGGAACTCTATGGGTGCTCCCTCATCATAAAGCTCCAGATGCTCCCTGATGAGTTTTTCTGTAATGACAAACTCTTGGCCACAGATGCTCGAACAAATTACACTATTCCTATTTAGGGTTTCAATCTGACCATTTTCCTAGAATTCAGCCATATGATTAGAATAAATAGTGGGGTTAACGGTCAGAGCAGTGTAATAATTTGATTGGGTAAGAAAGGAGATGATTCAGAGAAGTCAGCATCTCATGAAGAATCAAGAAGTGCGACTTGGTTGTGCTGAGGGTTGATAGCCATTTGAGAAAGGTGAATGTGGATGAATTTGAGCTTGGGTAAATTTAGAGTGAAGGAAGCTTTTAGGGCAGTAAAAATGAGGTAAGTAAATGAGAGTGAACAGTCAGAATTATTTAAAAGAGGGTGGAAAGGCGTTAATGGGGTTAGGATAAGGTGATGGGATGTTTTAGTGGATGAAATGACAGTGGCGGTAAGGTTAAATTCAGTTAAATAATCTGACATGTTAGAACCATTGAAAGATTAACATTTAGTCTTTTTGTGTATATTTTATAGTTTGTACTAGTATAGGGACTAGTTTTGTAAATTGTTAGTTCCTTAGTTACTAGTATAAATAGCTTAGACTAAAGAGTTAGTTAGAAGCAATTGTTAAGAAGCATTTTTCAAAGAATTGTTCAAAGTAGTTATTGAGAGGTTGTTGAGAATTGTTAACTGCTTTCTTACTCTTGTAATTGTCTTAGCTATATCAATGAACTGTAAATTTGTTGATATTGCTTGAATTGATTACAATTGTTTGTGTTTCTCTTGAATTGTTTACATAAATCATTACAGATTGTCTCAATTGATCCTATCATGACATCATTCACAAAATCTTTACTTGTTATAGTGTGGGGCCCAAGAGATTTCCGAAGGCAATTTCTACTAATGAAGGCAAATCCTTCCTTCCAAGAGTAAATGTTGCTTTCTGAATGGAGAGTTTTATAAGCTTCAGAAGTAGATCTGATATGTAATCAATCACTTCTTCCAAGACTAAAAACTCTTCCAAGAAAAAAATTATCCTTGGAGAAATTTTACTTCGGAAGTTATGCAAGATATCTTCCGAAGGATAATTTCTCTTCAGAAGGATTTATACTCAGAGAAAATTTTTAGAGAGACCTTTTGTAATAGGGCTTAGATTGTATTGACATAAGACATTACACATAAAAAAAGTTTTCAAAAGAAGTGATCTAATCAATGTTTATCATCCCAATAGTTGTTATGAGATACTTAAATCTCTGTTCATCAAAAGCTTGGTGAACAGATCAGCATATTGTTCATTTGAGTCAACTTTGAATAGCTTAATCAAAATTTTTCTCATGAATATCTCTAATGAAATGATACTTGATATGAATATGCTTTGTCTTGGAGTGCTACACCGGATTTTCAGTGATGGAGATAGCACTATTGTTGTTAGTATGGATAGGAGTGCTCATAAAGTTGAAACCATAGTCTAACATCTTATTTTGAATCCACAACAGCTAGCAACAACAATGTATTCAGCTTCAGCAGTTGATGTAGAGACACAGGATTTATCTTGCATTGCTGTGAGATGATCCTTCCAACAAGAAATTGACATCCTCCTGATGATGATTTCTTGTCAATATTGCAACCACCATAGTCACTGTCAAAGTATCCATAAAGATTAAAATCACTATTCCTTGGATACCAAAGACCTAGTTTAGGTGCTCCTTTGAGGTATATGAGGATTCTCTTGGCAGTAGCTAGGTGAGACACCTTTGGAGCAGCTTGATATTTTGCACAGATGCAAGTGGCAAATATGATATCAGGTCTACTGGCTGTGAGATACATCAGAGAACCAATAATTGCCCTATACTAATGTTGATCAGTATCCTCCCCCTCAAGGTCAGGACAAAGTTATGGTTTCTGGGTATGGGTGTCTTGGCTGGCATACAATCTTTCATCTCAAATCTCTCTAAGATATCATTGACATACATGGATTGATTGATTAAGAACCCTTCATTCAGTTGCTTCACCTGAATTCTAAGGAAAAAGTCCACTTTTTCCATGGAACTCATCTCAAACTTCTTCATAATGCTTTCAAAGTCCTTACACATTTGGTCATTTGAAGAATCAAATATGATGTCATCAACATAGACTTGAACAAGCAAGATGTCCTTTCTAGACTTCCTAGTGAAGAGAGTCTTGTCTATGGTACCTCTAGTGAAACCATTCTTCAGGAGAAACTGAGACAAAGTCTCATACCATAGCCTTGGTGCCTGGTGCAGCCCATATAGAGCTTTATCCCATTTGCACACATAGTTGGGGTGTTGTGGGTCTTCAAATCTTGGAGGTTGGCACACGTAGACTTTCCTATCTATATCCCCATATGGAAAGGCACACTTGACATCAAGTTGGTAGACAGTGAAATTCTTGGATGCAACATAAGCAAGGAAGATCCTAACTGCCTCAAGTCTTGTAATAGGTGCAAAGGCATCAGTATAATCTATTCCTTCCTCTAGGGTGTATCCTTGAACCACCAGTCTTGCCTTGTTCTTAATAATCAAGCCTCTATCATCTCTCTTGTTTCTAAAAACCCATTTAGTGCCAATAGGTACTTGACCAGATGGTAGCGGACATAGGTTCCAAACCTTTTGTCTCTTTAATTGAAGCAGCTCCTCTTGCATCGATTCAACCCAGCTACTATCTTTCAAGGCATCTTCCACTTTCTTG
>BJCM01266135.1:0-71376 GCA_018326385.1 Flaveria bidentis | reverse complement strand
CTTTATCTTCAAACTTTGTCTTCAGACTTTGTCTTCAGCTTTGTCTTCAGCTTTTGTCTTCAGCTTTTGTCTTCAGCTTTTGTCTTCAGCTTTTGTCTTCAGACTTTGTCTTCAGACTTTGTCTTCAGCTGATGTAGACTACTTCAGTTGTATGATGTCTGTGGGACTTAAAGGTTTTTCTGATCTGGCTCATTGGTTCTTTTGGTCCAACATTCCTCAAATGTAACATGTTGCTTTTGCTTATCACTTGAAGTACTTGGGGTTTCGGTATCTACTTCTTCATGGATGGGTTGTAATGCAGGTGCATCACCTTGAGTGTTTTTGCCACTCCTGGTGGTGATGGCTTTGACTTGAGCATTAGGGTTTGTCACACTGTTACTAGGCAAAGCACCTTGGGGTTTTTCAGATAGTTTTTGTGCTATCTGACCTACTTGGTGTTCTATGGTTTGTAATGATGCTTTGTTGCTTTTGATGTCAGCCTCATTTCTTTGGAACCTCTCCTTATTTCTTCAATTAGATTTCTAGATTTCCTCATCTGTGGCTTGCGTGGTTAACAACAATTGCTACAATAATTCTTCCATTGATGATGCTCCACGGTCTTGGTTACTACTGCTTAGACCTTGATATGGTGGTTTCTATTATTGGTAAGGTGGCCTTCGGTTGAATCCAGATGATGACTGGTTGTTACAAGGTTCTCTGTAATTTGAGATGCTTCTCCAATTTGAGTTGTTGTTGTATGAGATGCTTGGGCCTCTCGCATAGTCAACATTTTCAAACACCATAATGTCTTGTGGGCATTCATTGGTCTTGTCTGAATTTATGCATATGTTGCATCGTCTTGGAGTTTTCTTCAATTCGACTTGCAATTGTTCAAATCATTTGGTTAGAGCTTCTAATTGGGCTGCAATTAGGATTTCAGAGTCTACTTAATGAATTCCTTTAGAACTGGGTTTGGTTCTTAAGGGATTATAAGCAACGCTCTTCTTAGCTACAATTTCCAAGGCTTGGTATGCCTCTGTTGGCGTGACACTTCCGAAATCTCCTCCCGCACTTTGGTCTACAGCTTGTTTGTGAGCCTTGCTGATTGCAACATAAAAGGATTGACACTGCAGCTACAGATCAAGTCTGTGATGTGGGCATCTCCAAAGGAGACCTTTGTATCTCTCCCACGCTGCGTGTAATGATTCATCATCGTCTTGGCAAAAGCTTGTGATGTTGCTTCTTAGTTTGGCAGTGCGATCGGGTGGAAAGTATTTCAAAAGGAATTGATTAGCCATTTCCATCCATGTGGTTATGGAACCAGGCAGAAGTGAATCAAGCCAGTCAATGGCTCGGCCTCGAAGTAAAAATGGAAAAAGTCTTAGTCTAATGGCATCATTTGAACAGTTATTGATTTTGAAGGTCGCACAGATACGAAGGAATCATGAGATGTGTGCGTTGGGATCTTTGTCTTGCAATCCATGGAACTAAATAGAATTTTCTACAAGTTGGATTATACTAGACTTAATCTCGAAATTGTTGGCCACTAACTAGTTGGACAACACTAGACTTGTAACCATCGATTGACGGTGTGGCATAGTGTGTCATCTTCATTTCCTCGTCCTGGTTAGCTATGTCTTCTTCGTATGGTGTACCTTCCAAAATTTATTCTTCAATGATTGGAGCTACTTGTCGCGGTCTTTCGCGTAGCCTTTGATGAAATAATAGACCGGGTTCCGAAAGAGGCGAATCAACTTCAAGACTAGACGAGTTGGACATACACTAACTTAAGGAAGCATAAACTAACTAAGACTTAGAATGAATAAAAAAAATGTAACTAACTAACTAAGGCAATCTATCTAAGAAAAATAAATTAAAGTTGAACAAAATATATTAATAATCTATACGCAAGATAGTAAAAAATTTGGATTGTCTTTCAAACTGTCGTGTGTCCCTAGCAATGGCGCCAAAAACTTGATGCGCTATGGAACATATATATTTTAATAAAGGTTTTTCGCACAGATTTAGATTTAATTGGTTAATGCTAATACTAAACCACACACACAAAAGGCAAGTGTACCTATCTTGTGGTAGTATAGTGATGGCAAGAACCAAGTATCAATCCGTGGATACACCTAGCCTACTCAACAACCTTAATATTTGACAATCAAATTTGGTTTTTGTTGAGAAAATGATGAGTTGGATTGACATGATTTTTAGAGTTTAAAAACAATAATATAAGTAAAGTAAAAATAAGATTAAAGCGTTTGGATTTAAAACCAGGGATTAAAGATATTGATTAAGGTAATTATGTTAATGTTTATAAAGGTGAGTTGGCGTGATTTCTCATCTATCCACTCAATAGTAACTAGGATCACGCCAGGCTGAGTTTACTGTTGAGATCAAAGCCCTAGTAATGTAGGTGAATCTATTGTGACCTATTTGACATACGTTTTCTGAAAACATAACTTAATGTTAAAAAGATAGTTGATCAGGTTCCTTCATAACATACCACTAATTTTAGAAAACCATAACAATTACTGTAGATTTCTCAGAATAATAAAAAGGAACCCGCAAATGATTAGAAAGTTAATGTGATATTATTTCTAATAACCATTTCTAGTTCATTAGCCGTGTATGACAATCACAATCACAAACCATAAGGTTATAACCTCCCATTCAAATGTAGATGCTACCCATCAAAACTTTTTCCAAGACCACCATAACATTAACATAATATATATATCACACCATTAGTTCATCACAAATTACGTAAGTTTCATCCATTTAGGATGATAATAAGAGTTTAACTCATAATGAGCTTGAACATAACAACATGTAACATAGAAGATAGATATGAAATCATCAGTGAAATGGAACAATCAAACCAGTGATCCACAATGGATGACGTCTAGGCAACCCCGAGCTTCTTCCAAGTGTTGTATGCACCTCTTGAGCCTCCAAATGGTCTTGATGAGTCAATTCATGAGAGAATTCTACAGATTAAATCTCCCACCAAAGCTTGCTAAAATGGTTAACTTAGGCCTCTATTTATAGGCTTTCTAGAGTGTTTAAGCATGGCCCGTGCTAGTACAATGCTTACAAAAGTTGGTCAACTCGTACGTGCAGGTTGTGTTAGGCACAACCCTGTGCTTGATGGGGCACTGCCCCGTGTTGGGGGTGGGGCACTACCCCATGCTTGCTTTTAGGGACTAATACTTTTTTGTCCTGTCAGATATCAAAACACGGGGGTGTGTTAACTTAGCACGAGGTGTGTCAACTTAGCACGGGGTGTGTTTCAAGCAAGGCATAGGGGCGTGCTTAATGAGGCTCAACCCCATGCTTGGACTCCAAAGCTCGGATTACCTCAATTTCTTCTTAAATATGTTTCTTTTGTCTATTTTGCCCTTTTAAATACCTGAAAACACAATTTAACATTTTTAAGCACATATTTATCATTTAAGGGAGATATTGAGGAATAATTGATGTGCTTTTGATAGAATTTTTATGTATAATTTGGAGCACATCAACTGCTGTTACCATAATCTATGCGATACGCGCAGGAGGAGGTCTCCTGATGTGCATATCGCATAGATGGGCTTTTTCAGAAATGTTTTGGCTTTTTTTCAGAAAAAATTTTAAGTCTTAATTTTCCCCATTTTTCATTCTCTAAAAGAAATGTTCCAATTCTTGTTTTGATTATAGCAAACCTGGAACTTCATCCCTTGTTAATTCTCTATTCAATTCTCGCATGAGTTCCAACAAAACACAAGAAAAACCAAAGCATAGCACCCGGAAACAAAAGAAAGATGAAAGTGAACACACAATTAAACTAAAGACAGAAAAACACAAAGCTTTTAAAAACTTTACACTTCGGAAATAACCTGAATACAACCTCTCACATCTTAAACCTTGAGCACATCAAGGAGGCTACATCCTCCTCCGTCTCGTTCTCCATGGATTCTCCTATGTAATGTTTCAATCGGTGTCCATTCACTTTCTAGGAACTACCAGAATCATCTTGAATTTCAATCACACCATATGGAGACACTTCTTTCACTGTAAATAGTCCTCTCCACCAAGATTTAAGCTTTCCCAGGAATAGTTTCAATCTTGAATTATACAACAATACTCTATCCCCACACTTAAATTCTTTCACATCTTTCAATTTCCTATCATGCAACGAATTTGTTCTTTCCTTACAACTCCAAGTTTTGTCATATGCTTCATCTCTAAGTTCCTCTAACTCACTTAACTATAGGTACTGGTTCTTACCTGCCTTAGACAAATCAAGATTAACTGCCTTAAGTGCCCAAAATGTTCTATGCTCTAACTCTACCGGTAAATGACACATTTTACCATAAACTATCCTGGAAGGTGTAGTTCCCATAGGCGTTTTGAATGCTGTTTTAAAGGCCCATAGCGCATCATCTAGCAAATCCACCCAATCCTTACGATTTATTCCAATCATTTTCTCTAAAATCCTTATAATCCCACTATTTGCATTTTCTACTTGACCACTAGTTTGGGGATGATAGGCGGTGGTTAATCTATGTGTAACTCCATAACGTGCTAATACTTTCTCCATTTGGGAGTTACAAAATTGTGTTAGTCTATTGTAATCAATGCCTTATGAGTACCAAACCGACTAAATAACTTCCTTAAAAACAATAGGACCACTCTCACATTGTTATTAGGCAAGGCTTGAGCCTCAACCTATTTGGACACATAGTCTATAGCAGTAAGAATGTACCTATTTCCTCTAGACGTGGGAAATGGACCTATAAAATCTATACCCCAAACACTAAAAACCTCCACTATTTGAATTGGGTTTTGGGGCATCTCATTATGCTTAGAAATGTTACCGGATTGCTGACATGCATCACAACTCTTTACTAACTCACTTGCATCCTTAAACATTGTCAGCCAATAAAACCCACAATCTAACACCATCTTTGCTGTGTATGATGGCCCATGATAACCTCCTGTCAAACCCTTATGGCAATGCTTAAGGATCTTTGATCCTTCTTCTCTACTCACACACCTCCTTAACAACTTATCAGCACTCACACAAAATAAGTAAGGCGCGTCCCATATGTAATGCTTAGCATCTGAAAAGAACTTCTTTTGCTGTTAAGATGTCACCCCTCCAATCACTACACCATCGGCTAAGTACGTCACCAAATTAGAAAACCATGACATACCTTCCTCCTCTTCTCTCACGTACTTCTAGTCCTCATGGGGGAATCTGTCCCTAATGGATTCCTCTCGTATCTCCTCTCTATTTGGATCCTCTAGTCACGAGAGATGATCCTCTGCTACATTCTCAGCTCCATTCTTGTCCTTAATCTCTATATCAAACTTAGAAAGAAGTAAGATCCATCGTATAAGTCGCGGTTTGGCATCTTTATTTGCAAAAAGATAGCGCAAAGTTGCATGGTCAATTACTTCAGCTTTAGAGATGTGGATGTTTCTACTGAAGGCTTCCTCCCCTCTTTAGTAACATCTCCAACAGAAAATACCTTTGGATATTGAGGAAACTCAGTAACCAAGTAATTAAGATTAAGATCTATCTCAACTTTCTGCTTCTCCCATCGAGTTCAGATGTGGGCATCAAATCTGCTCCACTGATGTAGTCCATGCAACGATCCATGTGAGAAAAAAATGCATCAACAAAATAGACTGAATCGTCTTGACTACCAGAATGATTCATCACCTTAGAAACATCAAAAGTGATGGTTTCCACCCCCACAAGAAATATGATCTTATCTTCATGGACAGCAATCAATGCCTTAGCCGTGCATAAGAAGGGACATCCCAAAATAAGAGGGACTCTATTGTCAGCTTCAATCCATAGGAAACACAAATTCTCCACTTTCACCAACAAATTATACACAATGCCCCATGGATATTTTACTGATCGATTGGCTAATGATATGTGCATACGCGTTGGAGTTGGATCTCCAAGGTCTACCTTCTTATAGATCGGGTAAAGCATCAAATTTATGCTAGAACTACCAAACAAACATGGGATAGTGAAAATACCAGGATCTGTTAATTTCTCTGGTAATTTACTTTGAACCACCATAGAAGAATGCTCACTTAGAGTGACGATTAAGAGGTCCTCCAGCTTCTTCTTGTTGGAAAGAAGATCCTTAAGAAATTTGGCATAGTTAGGCATATACTGGAGTGCCTCTATGAACGGAAGATTGATTTTTAGTTGTTTAAACAACTCTAGAAAGTGTCCATAATCCATAGCAAATTTTTGATTCATCAGATGGGTAGGATATGGAACTCGGCTCAAATCTATCTCAGGATTTGTCTTCTTCACTTCAACCCTCTTCTTCTCCACTACCTCCTCTTTTGGAGACTCACTACTCAACATGGTAATTGTTAGGTCTAGCCTCTATTGCGCCCCTCCTGGAGTCTCCCTTTCAATCTCCTCATCTACTTCCTCTTATTCTCGTGTCACATGCTTCTCCTTTTCGCCTCATCACTACTTTTGCAGTCGCATTGGGATTCGGGAGAGTGCTTCCTGAAATGAACTTGGTGTTCTAATTTCTTATCTATGTTATCTACGGAATGTTGTAGGTTTAGGAAAGCAGATTGCTGACTCTTAAGCCAAACATCATGCTCACTCAACCTTTTCTGAGTTTCTTGATCTTTATTGATCAGTTGAGTGAGTAGTTGAGTCTGGGTAGTGAGTATGTCCTTCAACTCCTTGTCAATACCCCCACTAGAACATACATTGGTGTTTGTATCTCCTTCACCCAGATGATTTTGCCTCTGCTTAAAGCCAGGTGGGTTTCCCCCAGATCTCGAACAAAAGTTAGGGTCCAACCCTGATTATTGAACCGGAGAATGCACCACTCAAACCCCTACCTTGACCACTCACAAAATCAACTTGCTCCTGACTCATAACCGGACACACTCTTGTATCATGACCACCTCTACAAACCTAAAACTTGTTAACACTCATTTTTAGGTCTCGGATTTCATGTTGCATAGCATTTAATTCATCAGCCACACTAGTATCAGTTGGGACGTGATGAACACCCCTCAAAGAGGAAACACGGGCTCTAGTAATAGGGATGGAATTCCTAGTTTTCGGATGCTGCTGCTCAGCCAATGCAAAACTCTTAAACATCTCCTCGCACTCTTCTGCAGTCTTCTTCTCCATAATGTGTCCTCCTGCAGCAATGTTGAACCTGAGCTAAGATGCGTAGGTAAGACAGTTATAGAAATTCTCGACAAATTCACATGCAGTCAACCCATGCTGAGGACATTTACTACGAAGTGTGTTGAAACATTCCCATGCCATGTTCATCAATATCCATGCAAAAAGAGTGAATCTGCTCCCTAAGTAGGGATGCCTTAGACGGTGGATAATACTTTTTAAGGAATTTTGTCTGCAAATCAGCCTAAGTAGTGATGGAATCTTGGGGTAATGTGTCAAGCCACGAACAAAGCAGCTCGACCCTATAGAGTGAATGGAAAGAGATGAAGATAGATGGCATATTCTATCACACCATAGATGTTAAATGTGTCACAGATACGAACGAAATGTGAGACGTGACCGGGGGCATCCTCATCATCCAATTCATGGAACTAGGCAGCATTTGTGATGGTAAACATGACATACGAAGGAATCTACCAGTTGTTTGCGTTGTTAATCATGGGACGGTTGATCGACGATCTACCGCCGGTGAAACCATGCGATGCTCTCTCATGAATGGTACGCCTAGGGGGGTTAGCATCATCTATCTGAATCAACTTGGGAAAAGGGATAGAACTTACCTTAGAATCTAATATTGCACGTAAACACACACAAGGTGGAGCGTGCCTCGCGCGATACTCTTGCTCGGGGTCAGAAAAAGTAGAAAACTCAGGTGATCCTTTCGAACGGGTGTGTGGCATGCAATTGAAAAGAAAAGAAAATAAATAAAAAGATAAAAGAAGAAAAAAGGGAAAAAACTAAAAGCTAAAACTAACTCTAGGCTAAAAAGAAATAATACTTTAAAAACAAATGAAAAACTTTTAACCAAAACTTAACCTAACCAAATCTAGAAAACTCTAAACTTAAGTGTCCCCGGCAACAATGCTAAAAACTTAATGCTCTCAAAGTGATCTAATCAATACACCTAAATTAGACACAATCTAGAAACCCAAATTTAACCCAAGAAATCCTAGACCTAGATCGCTAGAATGGCAAGTAAACCTAATCGAATGCAGGAAAGGCTAAGGTAGACCGGAATCGAACCCTAGAGACACTATTATAGATTAAACTAGACTCGGAGAGGACAAAATTAAAAATAAATTTAATAAAGGGGGTGATATTTTCTTTTTTATAAAGAACCTAGAGAAATAAGAACTACATAACTTAATAAAAAAGACACACGACTAACCAACCAAAACAAGAGAAAATTAGAACACTTAAACAATCATAGGATGAGGAAGATACTACCTAGGTGAATCCTAGATGTGACCCTCGAATTTCAAATGGCTATAGAACTATTATGGAATCAGGATCTAGTGAAACAAACTTATAAGATACTTAGTGGATCTCAGATTATTTTCCGGATGAGACCAAAAGGAGAACCTAGAAGATGAATAAAACTACCAATTATTCAAATTATGGCTAAGTCTCTTTGACAACACTTATATGCCCGGTTAATAGCTAATCTCTCGATCTAACTAACATAATTCATTGATAATGAAAGGGGAAACCTTTAAAAAATCTATTGGACACAAAAAGCAATGCAATTAATTAGCTTAGAGAAACCTTATTTCGAACCGCTTACTTCTAGGCAATTAAGCACAAGGACAGTTCGATTAATCTTCCCCTCTCGAAATCAAATTAAGAAGGGCATTAAGGCTTAATAATTTGCAGGACCGTTTAGGAAGGTTTGGTCATTTTCAACACAAGCACACAATGAGGAGAGTGATATCAAAACACTTAGCAAATCAAACAAGGAACAAGTAACACACTAGAATCTATTAAGAACACAAGTAAAATATGAGACAAAACCAAGAACAAACAACACAAGTAAATTATTTTCAAGAATGATGTATATTTCTCTCAAGTTCTTTTACAAGTTTTAAAGCATACAAAGAAAGTTACAAAGACCTGAGATACTTTATACTACATCCGATAGCCGGCCATACTTTGAAGGCCAGCAGGAAACATTTAAACTAGACAAAAAAATCAAATGTAGAGTCAAAAGGCAGATTGCTTTTGTCTTGTTACTATGACATGCCATAACTCACATCCTAATATATTACAAAAAGGATAAAAGTACATAAAGTTGAAAGTACATAATCAAGAACTCAATGTACAGTTTACCAAAAGCATAGACTTTTCACAAACTTGTGAAAGTTGGTGAGTCAACAAAGTTGCAACGGAAAGTGGTCTAGCTTTATGGTAAAGTACATTAGATAAAGCATGTATTCAAAAGTCTTCGGAAGAAAATCTTTCTTCACTTATTGACTTTGGAAGACTTTGTCTTTGAATCTTCGAAAGACTTCACTTTAAGTATTTTCTAGTGCATGATGTAAAACTTCCAAAGTACCTCTACTTCCGTACTTCAGTGCATGCATGCAGGAAGACTTTGGATGTTTTAGGTGCATCAGCCTTACATAAAACCTTACAAACTCCCCCTAGGCTGATGCTACCAAAACATATGAAGATTTTAGATGTTGCTAGTCCTTATTATTATGATGACCATACCTTTCTTCATCAGATGGTCAAGATCACTCAGACTCTCATAGTATCTTCTCATCTCAAAGAGATCATGTAAAGGTAGATTGAATATGTCCTTCCATGTGTAGACATCTTCAATACCTTGATCTTAGATTTCATGCCATCTTTCTGGATAAGTGGAGTAAGTCCAGTACAACATGGGTCTTCCTGATGCAAGAGGAGCTGCTTGAATTAGAGTCGTTTGAGCTTCCTCTTGTTGCAGTTCCTCAGGATGTTCTGACTCATCCTGAGGTGTGGAGATGGATGACCATGTCTTCTTCTTCTTCTTCTTCGACTTGACTCATCCTTTTCTCCTATTTGAACTCTTCAACCGAGAAGACTGGCCTACAAAACCTTGTTGTTCAGTCTTGTTGTTCTCAGTTGGGTCTACCTCCCTTGTTGGTTTAGAAGGAGAGGGAGTTTGAACCTAATGCTAAGACTTAGTAGGAGGTCTAGGTTGTGTTGTCTTTAAAGGTTCAACCTTAACCTCCATTTGTTAAGGGGCTTGACTTGGTAGGTAGTGTAAATCAATGAGCTCTCCTCTTTTAATCTTCTACTTGATCACCCTTATATGCTCATCCATGGTGGATAGAGACATTGGGCCAAGTCTCCTTTTAGAGAATTCATACAACTTCAAAAAGCTCATCATCCTCTGTTTATCAACAGACTTCTTTTGAATTTTCTAGAAGATAGCTCTTGCTTTGGCAGCTGCTTCCCTCATTTTCAAGATGATAGCCTTTGTTCAAGCTATTTGAGATATTCAAACTCAATGTACTCAAAGGACAAGGGAAGAAGTGCAATTTCCTGGTAGATACCTATGGCACTCAGGTAGTTGAAAATGTTTTGCCTGTTAGTTTCTTTGTCTAACTGAGGTTCATGTGTTGCCAAAGTCTCTTGCACAGGGATTTCTTGAACTAGAGAGAGAGTAGGAACATGTTTGTAAAGTCTCTTCTATCTCTTTTCTTCTTTGATTTGGAGGAGAAATCTTGCATCCTCCGCTTCCCTCCTCTCTCTAGACACTTTCATATCTACTAGTTCATTAAGTTCCTCTAAGGGGAGAGAGATTATTTGATCAATATCATAGTTCCTGGTTAGTAAGTAAGTAATCATGACTACCCTCTAACTCATCATTTTAAGTATCTGGTCTGGGGGTAGCCCTGATTATAGCTTGCATGAATCCTTAAGATCCAACGAAACTATCTCCCCTTAGCTTCCTCTTCCTCTCTCTCTCTCTCCTCCTAAATTTCCTCAGTAGTCATTTTTCTTCTCCTTTTGTCACCCAAAGACCTTTGTGACTCAAGGTGGAGAGAGCTTTGACATTTATTGCTTGGAGTAGCATCCATGCTCTAGCCAGAGAGCGGTTGTGATACACATTCACAAGTAGGTGTCTCATTAAGGGAATGAATTGCTAAAGTGGTTGTAGGTAATGCAGGGCTCTCAATTTCTATCATTGGGCCTTCAATCAAGGTTTTCCCTTTGAAGCTACTCTCAGAGTCTGCCTCAATATCCAGTTGACCCATGACATTACCTAATTGCCTTTGTCTCCTTCTTAGGCTGAATACTTCAGTAATTCTGTCTTGAGTCCTTTGAGCCAGCCTACCAGCTTGTCTAGATTGGCTTGGATTGACAATTGGCATGTTGGTCAGGTCAAGAGCATCATAGTAGTTTATGGTCTGAAAGTTGAAGACTTTTTGTTGCCCTTGATCTCTTTGAAGAATGAGGTCTCTTTTATCAACATCATACCTCCACCCGATTACGTAGTTTGAAGTTCCTTAGGGTGGGAATGACATAGCCCTTGGAATAACTTCCTCAAAGAGACTCTGAAATAGAGAGTCTAGAGAGTCCACATCAATGTGAACCTTAAGAAGTTGCTGAGTATGGAAAATTGCAAGTGAGGATGGTGAGTCCTTAATGTCCATACTCTGTGAAGAACTTCTAGGTTCTGTGATTGCTATGAATTTCTCCTACCAGGTGAGCTAGGAGTTAGGTCAATCAAATCCACAGGTTCTTGTGTTCCTGGATGAACTTTCCTTAAAATTCTTTTAGCTATTTGTTCCTTGAGATAAGATATCTCAAGTTGCTGATCATTGACCCTATATTGGACCAAAGTCCTCACTCTCACCACCAACATCATATTCATGGCTGCTGGATTTCCCCTACTCACTGATAGTTTCAAGTGAAGGTTCAATGGGCTGAGTTGCTATGGTTGAGGTCTTTATGATGTATTCACTTGTAGAAATGAGAGTCTCTTCCATATGGACATCCTAACCAGGGTCAAGGAGATCCACCTTAGTGCTAGGTGGATAATGTGGGCTAGACAGGGGAGAGGCAAGAGCACTCATATCTCTTTGAGTAGGGGAGGAATAAAAAGACTCATGGTACTCATTGAATCCCATGTCTTCATCATCATAGAATTCAAGGTTAAGAATAGGTTGGTTGAGATCTAGAGGCTGGAGATGATAGCTTTCCATTAAAGGTTGGTCACTTAAGTGTTGAGGCTCAATGTGAAGGCTTAAGGCTGATCGGCAAATGAGCTCATCAGGTTGAGCATGAGGAACCTCAACACTAATTCTTGATGAGATGTGACTGGTTTGCTCCTCAGGAGAAGTGGGAGCTCCAGTTTCCACTTTTTCCTGTAAGGGTAGTGATATGGGGGCCTGCACAAGCTGAATAGATAATGCAGAGGTTTGTTTGGATTTTCTTTGGTAGGTGAGGGTGATTTGAGGCTATTTGGGTGGTTGAGAGGTAGAAGGTGTGCGTTCAACACTAGCTTGTGTTGCTAGGTTGTCACCTTGAAAAATGAGCTCTAACATTTTGGAGACAAGGGTTGTTCTACCCTAAAGAAGCCTATAGTTGGCTTTTTCATGATTTTAAAGATGTCAGGCTTCATCTGTCCCAATTTAAGAATATTACATGTTTCTCATAACTGTGACCCCAGTTCACAGTTAAAAATGTATTGAACATATCTAGGAAACATGTAATACTCTAAGGAGTCCAAGTTTGCAAGTAAATTTGTATATTGAGAGTTCTTAAACTTAACCCCTTGAACCATTCCATGCACTATGAATGAGAGATCCTTAAAAATTTTGTCCCACCCATGCTTGTTAAACAAAGTATGGATGACCACATGTAATAGGTACTTATACTGGGATGAGACCTTCCCTTTCCTGAAGGTCTAAATAGAGAAATCTCCCTCATAGCCCATCTGTTGAAAGGAGTATTTAACAACTTCTTTTGGAAAAGGACAATTCACCTTCCTTATCATCTAGTTAAAGATGGTTGTTGATGATGGCTAGAGTGACGATGATTGAGTTTTCCTACACTGTAGTAGACAATGCCTTTTCCCAATCCATGATGACCTCTTGACAGGTCTTCCAAAACTCAAGCACATGATCCTCATAGAGAACATGATTAATGGTTAGGGAGGTGAAGTAGTTTCACAGAGCCAGAAAACGACAAACCTCTGTGAAACGAGGGTCTTTCTTAGAGCTCAACAGAGCAACCTGATTATGTTGCCTATGAAGTTACATGGAGAAATCAGGGTCGTTTCTACGGTTTAGGTTAGCCATTTGAGAAAGCTTAAAGGTGAAGAAAATGAAGAAAAAAGGCGGTTTTTGGGTGAATTTAGGTTTTTCCAAAGAGTACAGAGGAAGAAGGGAGTGAAAGAGGTGGGGACTATTGGGTATATATATGAAATTGGATCTCATGTGCCTGGAACAACCATTATCAATAATCCATACATTTCTATTTGTCTTAAGTTGTTCCTGCAGAAAAGGGATGGTTAGTTACATTTAATAACCCATGCCTTATTGGTCTTGGGCTCATCAAAAGAAGTTGAAGACAATGCAACAGTAATAGATCCCATATTCATGTTTTGTGAATCATTTGCTGATGTTGATGGAGAACTTTCAGCCACTTGGTCTTTCTTTGTCTTCCATACCACCTTTGGAGGCTTAGACTTGACCTTCACTTTGGAAGTTTTGCTGAGTTCAGAAGTTTTGATGACCGGATCTTCGGAAGATCTTGCTAACACTGCAGTAGGCTTCAGTGCTTTGGAAGTATTCCTTTCTTCCGAGTCCAAATTTTCTTCTAAAGGCAATTTTCCAATTGTCTTCATCTTCATTTTGGAGCTTCCGAAAGGAAGAAATTTTCCTTTTGAAGCTTGCTTCTTCTTAGAACTCTTAGAAGTCTCTTTCTTGGTCATGTGGACAGTACCTTTTGGATTGTAAAGACAATTTTTAGTAAGATGAGAGGTACTCCCAGACATGACATAGTCCATTTTCTTCTCCCTAAGAGCCTTCTTTTGTGAATAATGCTGAACTTGATCACTTTCTTCTCTATCTTCATCTTTGCAGATGTTGTGGCAATTCCTTTAGGGTGTGAATTGCCTTTGGAGCTGGATGGTTCAGGTTGTGTAGTGGTGATACATAACTGATTAGCCTTATTCTTGTTATTGGGATGAGTTGGATAGAAACTAGAACTCCTGGTACTAGAGTTTAAGTTTGTTTCTTTAGTCTTAATCACATCAAATCCTACAGAGATAAAAACTTGTTTCTGCTTAGAATTAAAAGTGGCCTTGATCTCTTGCGCTTTCTTTGCCTTCCTCTTGCTCATTTTGATAAGTTCTTCCTCATTGACTTGCCCATCCCAACCATCTAACTCACCTCAGAAGGATAGTGACCCTTCTTAGAATGCTCTTCATCACTCTTCTCAGAGGCATCCTTCACTATCTCTTCTTCATCTTCTTCAGTCATGGGGTCTATGTAGGAAAGCTCATCTTCATAAGTTCCACACCTAGGAGATCTTATAGACAAGAATGTGTGTAGAGGAGCTATCTCACTAGATCCCAGTCCCTACTTATTTTGATAAGAAACTTTTGCATGCAAGGATAAGGACATTATGTTCTTGAAGGTCTTTTCTTCAAGAACACATTTTTCTACCCTGGATTTGCTGATCACAAGCTCAGCATGGCATTTAGTCAACTTAATTATGAGGTCTTTTATCTGAGTCCTATAGTTGGTGTGTTCATGTTTAAGAGTTGAAATGGTTTTCTCTAAGTCCTTTATTATTAGTTTATAATCATTTTCATCTCTTTTAAAATTAGATTTTAAGATATTTGAGGACTCAAGATTAGATCTCATCTCTAAGTTGTAGGACTTGTATCTATTTACTTTAGCAATACATTCAAGTGTACAAAGATTTTCCAATACCTTTGCTTCATCATGGTTAGCCATTAGTGCTTGGTTTAAAGATGCATCTTCCACCTCAAAGCTCCAGTCAAAGCCTCCTTCTTCAATAGCAATTGCAGCTTGCTACTTTGGCTTCTCATTTTGGGTGGCTTTATTAGTGTAGTTTGGCCTGGCTTGTGCTTGGCCACCATTTGTCCTTTGTGCCTTGCACTCCCTTACAAAGTGACCCATTTGGTAACAGTTGTAGCACTTTATTTTGCTTTTGTTCAGCCCAAACTTTCCACTAGTTGCATTGCTTGGAAACTTCCTCCCTATCCTCTTGTAGAACTTCTTGGCTCTATGAGTGAGGAGAGCCATTTACTGAACTATCTCCATGTACTCTAGGTCATCTGGATGGTTACAGTTCAGATCTTCAAGGGTGAATACAAAGTTACTAGTGCTTTCAACAGAAGACACAAAGGCATGTGAAGAGCTTGTTTCTTGGAATGGGCTTCCTGGAGAGTAGCTTTCTCTTGGTCTCTCCTGGATGGTGATGAAAGGACCCTATTATGAGTTGTCAGGGTAGCATATAATATGATGATATGGTTCTATGCTATCCTTTTTAACCACATGGAGGGCTGAACTTAGTTGATTGCTGGAGTTACCAGATCAACCTTGCATGTTCATCTCCATCTAGTATCCATTAAGAATACCATACAACTCTGTCAGACTAAGAGTCTTAAGGTTCTCAGTTTTCTTGATAACAACACAATAATGTGTCCATTTTCTAGGAAGAGAGGACATGAACTTCCTAACAATGTCCTCGTTCTCAAGAGTCACTCCAACATCCATTAGAGTGTCCACAATCTCAACATACCTGAAGTATTGTTGAGTTATGGTTTCACCTATTTTGAAGGTGAAGTTCTCAAACTACTACGTCAGGAGATCCTTCTTGTTCTCCTTGGCTTCAGTTGACCCCTCATACATCAGCTTCAATCCATCCCATAGTTGTTTAGCTGTTTTACACTTCCCGAAGCCTCTGTATATGGAGTTTGGAAGAGTAGTTTCAAGGGTTGTGATGGATTTCTAATCAATATCTACTTTCTTCCTGTCTTCATCAGAACAATCAGCCACAGCCTTTGAAATCATATCACCTCCAGCAGCAGCTGAAGAGGTGCTTGATATGTAAGGTCCTGAGACAACATATTCCCATATCCTGGAGTCTTGTGATTAGATGAACCCTTCCATCCGTTGGCACCAAGTGTCAAAGTCTTCATGAGTGAATAGTGGGGACTTTGTCATGGTTCCAGTTTCCATATTATCTTTAGTGGTAACCGCCATTTGAGATGTGAAGTATTTTGTGTGTGTGAGGGATCTTAAGATGGTGAGATCTTACAATCAAGCGCGTTTAGGAGGGTTTGGTCACTTACAACACAAGTGCACAATAAGGAGAGTGATATTAGTTGACTTAACAGATCAAATGGGGAACTGTTAACACAATAGAATGATACTAAGAACACAAGTAAAATATGAGACAGAGCCAAGAACAAACAACACAAGTAAATGGTTTTCATGAATGATGTATATTGCTCTCAAGATCTTTTACAAGTTTTAAAGCATACAAGAAAGAGTTACAAAGACTTGAGATACTTTATAATACATCCTATAGATGGCCATACTTTGAAGGCCAGCTAGAAACATTTGAACTAGACAACAAAGTAAATGTAAAGTCAAAAGGCAGATTGCTTTTTGTCTAGTTACTCTGACATGCCATAGCTCACATCTTAATATATTACAAAAAGTATATAAGTACATAAAGTAGAAAGCACAGACTCAAGATCTCAACGTATAGTTTACCAAAATCATGGACCTTTTCACCAACTTATGAAAGTTGGTGAGTCAATAGAGTTGTAGTGGAAAGTGGTCCATCTTTATGATAAAGTACATCAGATAAAGCATGTATTCAAAAGTCTTTAGAATATAAATTGTCTTCACTTCTTGGCTTTGAATACTTTGTCTTTGAAGCTTCAGAAGACTTCACTTTAAGCTTCAGAAGATGTTGGTCTTGGCTTCGGAATATTTTGCACTTAGAGTAGTTTCTAGTGCATGATGTAAAACTTCCAAAGCATCTCTACTTTTGTACTTCAGTGCATGCATGCGGGAAGAGTATGGAAGTTTTAGGTGTATCAACCTTACATAAAACCTTACATAATCAATTCAATCCAATTACTATGGTTACTCTAGCAAACCATCAACTAATCAAAAACACAAAGTGAACGATCTAGATATGCAAGTTTCTATGAAAGACATTCAACAACTAACATATGGAATATGGGAATCATTAACAAACATTCCAACATACTCAAAATCATCCAATATTTAGAATAAACGTCTACATTAACCAAAATAACCATTCAATAGCCAAAATCCATTCGATTTAACACAAACTAATCATCAACCTATGTAGTAACAAGATCTTAGCTACTCATATTCAGTAAAAACATCATCTCAAACAATGAAAACAAGATGAACATGTTCAAAGCAAAGTTTAAATCAAAAAAATTACAAAGATGAAAACCTATGATCAAATATTTCGAATCTTCCTACCATCCTAGCTTCAATCCTTGGATTTAAATCCTTGCAAAAGCTTTAAATCATCCTTAAGAACGCTCTTGAAACGATTATTGGTCGACTCCCCTGTTTTTGGTTAGAAATCTTTGCGATATGCGTTGGAGGAGCCCTCCTGCTGTATGTATCGCCTACATTGAAAAATCACCAAAACCCTAAACATGATCTATGTGATACATGTAGGAGGAGCCCTCTTGTTGTGCGTATCGCATAGATGGGATTTTCCAGAAACTTTTAGTTTTACACTTAGAAAAAATTCTAATTGTTGGTCTTTACCCATTGTTTGGCTCTTTTCTTCGTTTCCCAAGAGTTTTCTTCACTTTTAAGCACCCAAGCACCTAATGAAACATGAAATAACAAACGATAAGTAAAAACTAATGAATCTAACTAAAATTTAAACAGAAATGACCTAAAAACATGAAATAGAAATGATGTGTTTTTCGACACATCGGTAGAGAACCACAACATCATATTATCTGCTATCCTGGCAACTCATAAAATGGTCATTTCATCACCATCCCCAAGACACCAAGGGAGAGCTACATCCAATAAAGCTCATTTCAAGAGAGAAGTTTTGCTCAAGCCTTAGTGTCTACTTATGAAAGTTATGATAACTTTCTCTTAACTCTTAAAGACTTGGATTTTATCCATTTAGATGATCTGAAGTAAATATAGATAGTCCATCAAATGACTCTTCTCACTCACAAAGCCAAGAATTTCTATAAGAAAACTGGAAGGAAGTTTTTTAGTAATGTATCCAGTGGAAAGTTTAGCTTGGATAAAAGCAAAGTGTAGTGTTACAACTGTAACCAAATGGAACACTTTGCTAGGGAGTGCAAAGCACCAAGAACTAATGATGGCCAAGCACAATCCAGGCCAAACTACAGTGAGGGTTCTCCCAAACCTAAGAAGCCAAGGCAACAAAAACAACAACTTGTTGTTCCTGTTGAAGAAGTAGGATTTGATCGGAGCTTCCAGGTAGAAGATGTTTCTCCCAACCAAGCATTGATGGATGATAATAAAGAAGCCAAGGTATTAAAACATCTTTGTACTCCTGAATGCATTGCTAAAGTAAATATGTATAGGTCTTATAACCTGGAAGTGAGATCTAATCTTGAGTCCTTGAACATCTTAAAAGCTTATTATAAAAGAGCTAAAAAAGATTATAAACTTAAAATAGAAGATTTAGAGAAAACAATTTCAACTCTTAAACATGAACACATAACTTATAGGACTCAAATCAAGGATCTCTTTACCAAGTTAACTAAATGCCATGCTAAGCTTGTGATTAGCAAAGCTAAGGTAAAAAAGTATGTTGTTTAAGAGAAAACCTTCAAGAACATCATCTCTTCATCCTTGCATCCTAAGATTTTTTATCAGAACATGCAAGGTTTGGGTTCAAGTGAGATAGCTCCTCCACACACATTATTGTTTGTAAGACCTCCAAGGTGTGAAACTTGTCAAGATGAGCTTTCCGTCATAGACCCCATCCAAGAAAAAGATGAATATGAATAACACATAGTGAATGATGGATCTGAAGTGAACTAAGAAGATCATCCTAAGAAGGGTCACTATTCTCCTAGAGAAAAGAAAGAACTAAGGATGATCAAGTATGCTAGGAGGAACTTGATCAAAGCAGCCAAAAGAAAATCAGAAGAAAGCACAATAGAACAAGACCACCTTCAACTTCAAGCAAAAGAAAGTTTTTAACTTTGCTGGATTTGAAGTGTTGAATACAAAAGACTCAACCATGGACTTTAGTACCAGTAGTCCTAGTTCATGTCTAAATCATCCTGGTCAAGAGAAGAAGGCTGATCAAATGTGCACCATTATTGTACAACCTAAACCATCCATTTCCAAGAGCAAGCCATACCCTAAGAAGCCTAATGCATCATCTATAAAGATGAAGAAGGAAGTGGAAAGAGATCAAGCTCTACCTCCTACTCAAAAGAAGAATCTCAAAAGTATGCAAACTAAATGTATCATGAGTAGTAGTACTTCTCACTTTGTTAAATATTGCATCTACAATCCCAAAAGCACTATCCACATGACCAAGAAGAAAACTTCTAAGAAGAAAAAAAGATAATAGCTTCGGAAGGAAAATCTCTTCTTTTTGGAAGCTCAAAGTGAAGAAGATACATGAATAATTACTTTTGAAATAAAAATTGGTCTTGAAATAAAGGAATGTTTTCGAAGTATTGAAGTTTGTTATAGTGGATGCAAAATCATCTAAAGGTCCAATCTCCAAAACTTCTAAAGTATTGAAGGCCAAGTATAGTCTTCCAAAGATGGTGTGGAAGATAAAAGAAGGCCATGTGACTGAAAGTTCTTCATCAACAAAAACAAATGATCCTTAGAGCTTGAATATAGGATCAATCACTATTGAATTATCTTTAGTTCACTTTGACAAGCCCAATACTAATAAGGCTTGGGTTTACATATGTAACTAACCCTCTCTTTCTATGCAGGAATAGCTGAAGACAAGAGGAAATGTATGGATCATTGATAGTGGTTGTTCCAGACACATGATAGGCAATGGCTCATTGCTTCTGAACTTTGAAAGAAATGGTGGAGGGATAGTTGCTTTTGGAGGAGAATCAGGTGATTAAATCACTGGAAGGGGCAGAGTCATAAATGATAAGCTCAACATTGATAAGGTAAATTATGTTAAGGAGCTTGGGTACAAACTATAAGGATTAAATGTAAATGCGGATGCAACCCAAACACCCAAAATCTCTCCTGCATGTATGCGCAGGTGTACTGAAGTAGAATGCTTCGGAAGTTTCACACCAGCATTAGAAAATACACAAAGTGTGAAAATTTCTGAAGCTAAGACCAATATCTTCCGAAGACAAAGATGAAGTCTTCCAAATCTTCAAAGACAAAGTCTTCCGAAGCCAACACTTAAAGACAAATTTCTTCCGAAGACTTTTGAACACATGTTATATCTGATGTACTTTTCATAAAGCTAGACCCCTTTCCACTGCAACTCTATAAAGTCACCAACTTTCATAAGTTGGTGAAAAGGTCCATGCCTTTGGTAACTGTACATTGAAGTCTTGAGTCTGTAACTTTCTACTTTATGTACTTTATCCTTTTTGTAATATATTAGCATCTGAGCTATGGCATGTCATACTCACTAGTCAAAAGGCAATCTGTCTTTTGACTGTACATTTGACTTTGTTTGTTGTCTAGTCAATTGTATCCAGCTGGCTTTCAAAGTATGGTAGGCTGTAGGATGTAGTATATGTATCTCAAGTACTTGTAACTTTCTGATATACTTTGTAACATTTGTAATAGAACTTGACAAAGCAATTTGCTGCAATCGTGAAAACCAACTCCTTGTGTTACTTGCTATCTTGTTCTGTATCATATTTACTTCTGTACTTAGTATCATTACAAAGGTTAACCAGTTCCCTGTTTGATCTGTTAAGTGTTCTTTGCAACTCTCCTCACTGTGTTGTTGTGTTATAAGTGCATACCCTTCACCGGTCTTGTACAAACTCTTAAGTGTATCCTAATTTTAGGACAAAAGATATAACATGTTGTTTACTAAGCATGAGTGCATTGTTCTCAAGCCTGGGGAGACCCCGAGGAAAAGGAATATGTACAAGATAGACTTATAGGAAACATCCTCTTCAGGAGAAGTTTATTGCTTTCTATCTAAATCAAATAGTGATGATTCTTTCCTCTAGCATAAAAGAATGTGTCATGTAAACTTTAAAAATATGAATAAATTAATTAAGAATAGTTTACAAGTGATGAACATTGTGTTGCATGCCTGAAAGGCAAGAAACATATAGTGTCTCACAAGCCAAAGAATAAAAACTCTATCACTACTCCTTTACACTTATTACATATGGATCTCTTTTGCCTCACCAATATATTGAGTCTAGGAAGGATCTCATATTGTTTGGTGATCATAGATGACTTCATAAGATTCACTTATGTCTTTTTCCTTAGAAGTACGGATGAGACTCCTGAGATCTTGAAGAGCTTCATTCTAAAAGTTGAGAATCACTGTGATCTCAAGGTCAAAATCATAAGATTTTATCAAGGAACCGAATTCAAGAACCAAATCCTTGATTCATATTATGATAAGAAAGGTATTACAAGACAATACAGTGCTCCAAGGACTCCCAAGCAAAATGGTGTTTGATGCGATACGAAGAGTATATAGTTTGATAAAGAATTTTCAGATAGATTCATTTTTAATTGGTTGTTACTAATACAAACCCACAAACACAAAAGGCAAGTGTACCTATCATGTGGTAGTATAGTGATGGTAAGAACCGAGTATCACTCCATGGACACACCTAGCCTACTCAACAACCTTAATATTTGACTATCCAATTTGGTTTTTGTTTGAGAAAATGATAAGTTGCATTGATAAAATTTTCCATGTTTAAAAACAATAATTGAAATAAAGTAAAATAAGATTGAAGTGTTTGGATTTAAAACTAGGGAATATAGGCTATCATCCTAATTAGATTAGACTTATGTAACTGTGATGAATTGATGGTGTTATTAAAGATATTTATTAATGTAATTATGTTAATGTTTATAAAGGTGAGCTGGCGCGATTTTCGTCTATCCACTTCGTAGTGACTAGGATCACCTCAGGCTGACTTTACTGCTTAGATCAAAGCCCTAGTAATGTAGGTAAATTTTTTTTCTGACCTTTTCGACATACAATTTCTGAAAAGATAAGTTAATGTTAAAAAGAAAGTTGATTAGGATCCTTAATAATGTACTATAAATTTTAGAGAACCGTAACAATTACTGTAGATTTCTTAGACTGATAAAAGGGAACCCGTAAATGATCAGAAAGTTAAGGTGATATGATTTCTGATAACCATTCATTAGCCACGGATTATTTTGAAGATTGGTTTCACGAATGAAAGTTGATCATACGTTTTTTAACCGTGTATGACAATCACAATCCCAATCCATAAGGTTATAATTTCTCGTTCAAATGTAGATGCTACCCATCAAAAGTTTTCCCAAGACCACCATAATATTAACATAATATATATCACACAATTAGTTCATCACAAATTACATAAGTTTCATCCAGTTAGGATGATAATAAGAGTTTAGTTCATAATGAGCTTGAACATAACAATAGATAACATAGAAGATAGATGTGAAATCATCAGTGAAATGGAACAATCAAACCGGTGATCCACAAAGGAGGATGTTTAGACGATCCCGAGCTTCTTCCAAGTGTTGTATGCACCTCCCGAGCCTCCAAATGGTCTTGAAGACTTAATTCCCGAGAGAATTATTAAGAATAAATCTCCCATCAAAGCTTTCCAATATAGTGAACTTAGGCCTCTCTTTGTAGGCTTTCTGGAGTGTTTAAGAACGACCACGTGCCTAAAAGGCAGGACCACGTGCTAGTACAATGCTTACGAAATTTGGTCGGGTCGTATGTGAGGGTTGTGTCGGGAAAGGCCCCGTGCTAATTGAGGCACGACACCATGTTGGAGGTGGGGCAGGGCCCCGTGCCTCATGGGACATGACCCTGTGCTTACTTTTAGGGGATAGTACTTTTTGTTTGTCAGATGTCCAAACATGAGGGTTTGTCCATTTAGCACAGAGGTATGTTTCAGGCAACGTATGAGGGTGTGCTTAATGAGGCAAGGCCCCATTCTTGGACTCCAAAGCTCGAATCACTCCAATTTCTTGTCAAATATGCTCCTTTTGTCCATTTTGCGATTTTTAACACCTGAAAACACAATTTAACATTTTAAGTACATATTCATCATTTTAAGGGAGATATTGAGGTATAATTGATGTGCTTTTGATATGATTTTTATATATAATTTGGAGCACATCAAACATCCCCACACTTGAACTTTGCTTGTCTTTAAGCGAAATTACTTAAAATGACAATTCCACCAAAAACCAAATAAATCAAATAACAAATATGTCTTTTGGAAAATACACAAGTAAATATTATTTCATCCAAATGTAAACATTTTAAGCATATGTAAAATGATATCCTAGCAAGCAATAAGTTAGTTAGTAAATATTATTATCATGTAAAAATTCACACTTCTCAAAAGATGCACTCACACTCGGCTAAATATATGGAGTCATAATTAAGTTTGACTAACACGCTCAATTGCCTAGTATGAATACTTGGAAATCATATGCTTGTTAAGGGATCAAATCTCCACCTACTTAGATATTTATTTGCATATATTGTTAGATCTTTGATGGGTTATAACTTGGCTCGAGCTCGGGTTGGTATTTTTGGAAAAAGTGGCTAATTGCTAAAGACGGTGATTTTGGCTTATTTTTCTAACATAAACTACAAAGAAAGCAATAAAAGGCCCCTTATGCAATACTTCAAGTTAGAAGGGATTTGCTAACTCGAGGACTCTTTTAAGGTCAGATTGTCAAGACCGTATTTTTCTTCCAAGAATAGTACTTCGTCTTTCACCCGAAGATACACAAAACTTTCCTTCTTCAGGATCATTTGGTTTGAAGCCCTACTAATAGCACCCAATTGGATCAGTTCCATGTATTCAAATTGAGACTCGGTTTGGTTCTTTTTGCATTTCCCATTGTGGGACCAGTTTCCACAGTTCAAGCATTTTTCGTATCTTTTTGCTTGCCTCGTTATAGCACTTTTTGTGATTCCACAAAATGACGGAACTTGTTACTTTTTTGTCCATTTCTTTCTTGCGTCGAACGTGATGTTGAAAATTTGTTCGTGGATTTAGGGGAGAAGTCCCAGTTTTGCATGGTGAAGGCATCAAAGCAAATTAAAATCAAAAGAATGCATTCAAGTTCTTTTAGGTATGCCGGTAAAAGACCAATTTTTTTTCATTTTTCAATAATCAAAAAAGTGTCTTTAATGGAAAACGGGTTTTGTTGAAGGCTTTTTAGTTATATGACTTGGTGGTTCGAGTGGTTGAGAAATACAAACGTTTAAGCTCAACGGGGCTAGCTAAGGTTGATGTTCGGGTAAGGAAAATTAAAAGAAAATGGTTGGGGCTTGATGGTTAAAGTTTCCTAATGCCTAATTTATTTTTATACAACAAATACTAATTGAGGTCTTGAAATGTATGCCTAAAGAAAAATTTAATCACACACATCATAAGGCACCCTCAATTAAATACAGAATGAAAGTAGAATTGCAATTGCAAAAGTTGTTTAAGCCTAAAAAATAAACTCACATATAGATTAAATTGGGTAAAAGTATTACATTTTACATAATTAAATATTTTTACTAAATTATTGCTTTTATGGAGATCACAAAAAAAACATTTTGAATTTAATTTGGATGTCATTTATTTACTTATTTATTTCCCAAAAATGTATATTTATAATTTGTTTTATCAAAAATGTTTAAAATTTTTGGTTTCTTGTCACAAAAATTAATGGTTAAGTGATCTTTTATAAAAATTTTAATTTGGACCTTTTTAGCAAAGTCAAATGCATTGTCCTCAATTTGATTAAGATATTAAAACCGAGAAAGGGTAATGAGATATTAAAAATGATGAATTTGTAAATTGTGTTTGGTCGCCATAGTGGAGAGAATCCTCGGGATCACCTAAAATTTCACCAAATAATTGAAAGCATTAAAATTTTGAACACACAAAATAATAATAAAATGACATTAATTAAAGGATAGATTGGCACAAAACAACTGTGTCTGGGCCCCGAAAGTGACACAGTTCTCAAGGGCTTTGTGGTGGGATATCCCCCACTCATGATACATTCGGTTCCTGATGTACGTGACATCATTGCTAAGGTCATCGACTCAGGAATGCATACTTTCGAATCAGTTGAAGGCTCGTTGGACATATTCGAATGATCACCTTGCATGGATGCTGGTGGTTTGGATTGATTCATAAAGGTCTAACATGGTTGGGAATTCTCTACTGCGTGAACTTGAAGATCCAGCTTTGGATCCTTCCTGTTGTATCGACATATCGAGGTCAATGATGATTTCATGGGATCCATCGGATCCCAGATTTGTCCTTTTTTATCCATGAACCTTGGTTGCCCATTGGGTAGGTTTGTCACCATGTACATACTTGTGCAAATGCTCAAGTCGAACAGTGTTGGAATAGTCATTCAGTTCCCTCAGTGCTACACCCATAGCTCTCGTATAGGTTTAGAATCCAGCTTCCTCTAAACACAGGTGTTGGGGCACCTACAATCGCATTCCTGGCAAACAGATTGTAAAATAAATACCCAATATTACATGGCAACTGATTAACCACACAATATAAAATTAAAAAGTCCCTGAAATTAACAACTCCATCGCTTTGACCATGAGCTGTTATGGAATAGCTAACTAACCGATGTATGTATTGCAGCAACTGGTTTCATATATGGATACTTTTCATTTTACTCGAGTTGAACCCCCCCTGTTCAAATTCTTTCCCAAAATGCTCTTTGCGTGGCACCACTCACCGTGTCTTTACTTTCCTCGTCTTGAAAGGTATGGTATGCTGACATTCCTGATATTGCTTCCTCCTCTATTTCCTATTCCGTATAGATACCAAGATGGACATCGAATAAGGCAACGGATGTCTTACGCCAATGACCACCAAGGGTCAGAATCTTTCAATGCTAAATCTGAAAGTTACTAAAAATTCAAGAGTTAGTTCATAAACAAAAGGTCTGTTTTATGAGAACAAACTCTTCCATTGAATACTTAATAAATCATTATATCTTTCGAGCTGTCCGACAGACGTCAATGTTTCTGTAGATACATGTTGTTCCTAGTTTATGAGCTTAAATGTAAAAGTCTTTCATGTCTTACACATATGTAATGAAATAGTTTAATGAAATATTATATGTGATTGATGCTTAATAATGTTTAAATTATTTCATATTATTGTGTATGAACTTATTATATAGGTTTGAAGTTATTTACATAGTTCTTAGTCAATAATGATTAAAAATTGTGTTCAACCTAGTCGAGTGAGTATTCATGCTAATGGACCATACTTATGGACCATACGCATGAATACATCATGCTTATGGACCAGTTCCACGACTAAACCAGGAGACTGGATCAGTCGTATGATTGAGACATATGATTGACTCAGTCGCATGACTGAAGCTTTAGTCGTGCGTATGACTCAGTCACATGATTCAGTCACACGACTGAACCATGCTAATGGTTTAGTCGTATGAATGAATACTACAAACCTAAAAATACCACTTAATTCGTGGAAAAACATAACAATTAGAACACTTAAGAAAACTTCATAATTTCACGAACCCTAGCCGTCCAGAACGTCCAAGAAAGCCAATCCAACTTCAAAGTCCGTTCTTGATCAATTCTTAAGGTTTAGTGCTATTCTATATCGATCGAGTTAACGTTCTCACTGATTGGATCGCCAATCAAATAGGATTCCGCACTATTTGATCTAGTCTCATACAAAATCTGTTAGTATCCTGTACGTACACGGTCCTGACAAGTGGTATCAGAGCTTTGGCTCTTGATTTTGCGTGGATTCGATTAGTTTTGGTGTTAAACTAAACGTTTACATTCAAAAAGTGTAATCTTTATGAGTCAAAAGGTGTTTTTGACGTTTCCAGGCATTAAAATTTAAGTTTTTCGTCATACGGCAGATTAGGGTTTCTGGGTAAATCGCATTGTGTGTCAAAGTGTCAAAATTCGAAATTTTTCAAACAATGCAGCCTTTAGTCACACAAATAGCTCAATCGTACGACTGAACTCATTCGCATAGTCCATCCGCACAACAAAACTCAGTCATATTCCTCATTCGC
The DNA here is from genome assembly GCA_018326385.1 of Flaveria bidentis. Classification (NCBI taxonomy): domain Eukaryota; kingdom Viridiplantae; phylum Streptophyta; class Magnoliopsida; order Asterales; family Asteraceae; genus Flaveria; species Flaveria bidentis. Next base: position 44,097 of record BJCM01266135.1, on the reverse strand, counting down.
ACGACTAAACAACTCCAGTCGTTTGAGTCCATTCGTCTTGTTCATACGCACGATTGAATTCATTCACACCCTTCATTCGCACGAGTGATCCATACTTATTGTTTATTCACACGATTGAAACTGCCCTGTTCTCCAAGTACCAAGTCTATAAAAATGGAAGATCAGTTTGCTAGGTTCACTGCCGGGAAGGATTCACGCATCTAGAACTTACTGCTTCTAGAGAATGAGATTGGAAACCATAACAAACCACCAAAGCTTATAACGTTAGATGATTATCCACAGTGGAAACAGTGGTTTGAGATCTATTTAAATGGAGTAGATCGTAATATTTGGTTATCTATTGAGACTGGTTACACGATACCAGTCAGTGCTAATGAAGTCAAATTAACCTTGGAAGGAATGAGTGAGGCTCAGAAGATTCATTTCAATGCCGAGAAAAAAGTATATGTCCTATTGACTCAATCAATACCGAAATACATATTTCATCAGTTTTCTAAGAACAAACATGCAAAAAAGCTATGGGAGGCATTAGAAAAGAGATATGATGGAAATGCAACATTAAAGGCACTGAAGGCGAAGGTTCTCAAGAAAGAGTTTGATAATTTCTCCTCGATAGGGAATGAGAGCTTGGATGACATCATTGACAGGTTCTACCATCTGATGTGTGAACTGCACACTCATGGTGTAATGACCTCTATGGAAGATAAAGTTTCAAGCTTTGCAGACGGTTTGCCAGAAAAAATGGGACTCATTTGTGTCTAATCTGAGACAGAATGACATTGTTGCAACATTAGACATAAATGACTTTATCTTGAAGTTAAGGGAAGAGGAACTGAGAATGAAATACAAGTCAAAGAAAGGATCCTACGTTCATAATCCTTCACTCTACAACTCGGTTCCAACTCCAGCTGTTTCAGGAGCACCATTACAAACAGCTTTTGTGTCTAGTTCATCGGCTTCTTCCCAAACCACTACCTTAGGAACCGAAACTTCAAGGTCGTCTGGAACCCAATATATAACACATGTGGCAAATATGACAAAGTTGAAGACTGAGAACCTCAGTAATGTCACAATGGAAGTTGCCAAAGAACACATAGACCTTCTAGCAGTTGTTGTCCAATCCTATGATTGTTTAGTTGCCAGGAATATTGGTAATTGTCATCTTGCTGATAAAGATTGCGAGCAAGTTGATGAGAATGAGCTAGAAAGAATGGACATCATGTGGCCCTTGGCAAGTGCAGTCAGAAGAGCTAAAAAGTTTGTCAAGAAGACGGGCCAGAATCTAGTAGCCACTAAAGATACGACGTTTGGTTTTGACAAAACCAAACTCACGTGCTTCAACTGTGGTGAAAAGGGGCATTTTAAACTTGAATGTGTAAAGCCCTAGAAAACATGAAATGGAAACCCATTTTCCACATTCAACCGTCAAGACAAGGACGTGATTGGAACTGCGTCTTCAAGCAAAGAGACAAAGGCTCTAACTGCTCAAGATGATGAAGGACAAGACTTGTCCTTCCGATTTGTTTCTCCTGGAGAATCAAATATGACATTCGTCGAAGCAGTAGATGATGGATCTGCTAGTGAAGGTGAGATTGCAGCTGAGCACGCGATGTCAGATACTGAAGAAGATGTAAATGTGGTGAATCATCTAGTTGAAGAAGAACATAGAGCAACGATTTTAGAATCTCAGGCCACCGAAGGATCTAATTCTGCTTTGATGGCTGACTCAACTGATTCATCACAGGTAAGTTCTCTAGACCAGTTATTTTGAAAAAACATGCTTGTCTTGAAGGTGATGAATTTAGAGAAAGCATTGATCTGAAATTTTCTAGGTTATTAGAACACAATGATAACTTAGTAAATGATTTACAACTCTGCACCGAAGCTAATCGTATATTAAAACAAAATAAGTCCAGTTTTAATGAAAAGATAGAACTTTTAGGGAAACAACTAAGGGAAACCGAGGTTGTTGCCTTAAATCAATCAAACGATATAAAGTTTTATTTAAATTCTTTAGAAGAAACAAAAAAGGAAAAGCAGTTTTGGAAGTTGACTTTAATTCATTAAAACAAAAACTGCATAGCTGGGCTAGTTCGTTTGACATAGTTCAAAACTTAGTGAAAGAACGAAACAATGGGGAAGGTTTGGGTTACAAGGTAGTTCCACCACCACATGAAATCCTTTTGAATACTAAATGTAGACCTATCACTAACAACCCAGTAAAGGATCATGTGGTGTCCACTCCTCTGGTTAGTGATCCTGACTCTACAAGTAAACCTATGAAGGATAGCATTAATTAGAAGCAGTCTATCTTGAAATCAAAAGGAAAGATGCCTAAAGAAAATTTGGATGATAAATTTGAAAAGGTTGACGTAAGGTCAGGTTCACACATGTCTACTTCTAAACCCAAAATAACTAAACCAGTTAACCAAACACGTGTTACACGTCAAAGTCCAAATAAACCAAAGGTTAAAGATGTTCAAAACATTAAAACAATTAATTTTGTTAATAGGGCTGAAACATCTAAAGGAGAAGTGATAAAACCCAACCAGACTCATTTCACACCCGTACCTCACTCAACCCCATATAGACATTTTCCTAAATCTGTGGAAGGAAGATCTTGCTACAGTTGTGGAGAACGAGGACATATCTCTACTAATTGTCCTTATTATCAGACTCCCAAAACAAAAATTGAACTTTATGATGCAAATCCAAGTTCTTCTAAAATGAGATCTAATACTCCTCCTAAGAGTGTTAGTGCACCAAAAGTTCAAACTGTAAGCCATTTGTCTGTTTATTATAATCAGGCCTTACACAAAACTGGTTTATGGAAAGAAAAATCATGTATAGTATCTGATAGTGAGAAGAATAAGAAGAAAGATATGCCCTCATCCTCTAAAGGACAATGGGTTGAGTTTATGATGTGTGATTTCTCTGGGTCACCCAAGCCAGTAAAGGTTTGGGTCCCAAATCTGAACTAATAAGTTTCATTGAATGTGTAGGGTGTCCGCTACAGCATTATTACTAATACATGGATTATTGATAGTGGGGCGTCCAGGCACATGACCGGGAACTCGTCTATTCTTTTCAACGTCAAACAAATTAAGGGGGGCATGTTTCATTTGCTGGGAACAAAGAAGGTTACATCACCGCTCAAGGCCAAGTGGGAAACGAGAAAGTCAAGTTTGACAAGGTCTAAATATGTGGGTGATATCCTCAGTCGGTTAGACATGGAGAATGCGTCAGCTGCTGGAACTCCACAAAAAGGAATTTTCCTACATCAGTCTAAATATATGGGTGATATCCTTAGTCGGTTCGACATGGAGAATGCGTCAGCTGCTGGAACTCCACTTGCCACGAACCATAACGTGGCACCCCACGAAAATGGTGATCTGGTTGATGCCACCATGTACAGAGGAATGATCGGATCTCTCATGTGCCTCACAGCCTCGCGTCCTGATATCATGTATGCCACGTGTCTTTGTTCAAGATATCAGGCAAAGTCAAAAGTAAATCATCTCATCGGGGTTAAAATGATTTTTTGTTATCTGAAGGGTACTCCAACACTTGGGTTGTGGTATCCTCATGACAATGAATTTGAGCTTACAGGGTATAGTGACTCGGACTATGGTGGTTGCAAAGTGAATTACAAGTCAACATCAGTGGGATTTCAGTTCTTTGGTAGACGGTTAGTCACCTGGCAGTGTAAGAAGCAGACATCAGTTGCTCTATCAACATGTTAAGCTGAATACGTTGCTACTGCAAGTTGTTGTTCATAAATTATTTGGATACAACAACAAATAGGAGACTATGATTTGCAATTTTCTAACACCCTTTTTTTGTTGATAATTCTACTACAATTGCTGTAACAAAAAATCCAGTCCAACATCCTAAAACCAAACACATCGGTAGTAAATATCACTTTATACATGACTGTTTTGAAAAGCACTAAATCGATGTTGTTAAAATTTATACAGATTTTCAATGTGCCGACCTCTACACAATAGAATTTGACATACCTAGGTTTTTATATCTTCCAGAGGTTAATGGCGTGAAAAAGAAAAGTGATGTGATTCTAGAAGAAGAAAGTGTGTAGCCCGACATGCTTTTAGTTTCTTTTATTTTCTTTTATTTTATTTTATTTTTCCTGTCTATTAAAATCCAAAAACACAAAAAGATTTTCGGTTTTAGAATTTTAGGGGGAGAATAGTTTCGTTTAGTACAGTATTTAATTAATGCAGTATTTATTTACTTAAAAAATAAGGGAGGAGGGCAGCTTAGCTAAAAGAAATGAAATCAAATTTGTGATGTGGATTCAACCTTTATGGAAAATGATAGTACACAGGGAACAAATTGTTTGGCACTTCAAAAGAATTTAAATGATTAAGATGCAAAGTTCAAAGTACAAGTCTAAGAAGTCTAAGCAAAATAAAAGGAAAAGTGATAGTAAAACTAGTCCGTTATTGAGGTAACATAGAGAATGTAGACCTAGAGGTTGGTAGTCCATTATACGATGTGTCGGTAGATTCAACACAATAGATGAGTAGACCTCATTGGTGATTTAAATTCAAACTAACTTGTTCAACTTGCTGTGGGTTCCCATCTTATCCATGGTTAACAGAATCAACGCATTTTTAATAAGGGGTGACTAGCAAAATAAACGCCACAAATGTGTGCTGATGACCATAAAAATGAGTAAAGAACATGGAAAACCTGCTAAATACAATCAAGCTAATGACTTATGTTGTTGTTGTGATATGTGCAAAAGAAAAATAAATGCTCTAACAAGAATATAGGTTGTGTGCCTCTCTGCTGTGCGATAGCACTGACCTGAGGCTTGGCATTTCTTTGAAAGCTCTTAGAATAGTTTCTTCTTGAAATATACCCGTAGACCTATCAAAAATCTCCTGTGGAATGTTGATTACCATATAAGTGTGGGATCCACAAATGCTTGATGAAATAATTAAACCTATCTCACTACCAATGTGTGCCAAAAATCTGTGTATGGATTTAAGTGGACAAACATACTGGCAATCATCGTGAGCTGCAACTCTTGATAGTCAAAATCATTGTGTGCATTTTATAGCTCTAGTATGATTTCCTAAAATTTCTATTGACTCTTGGTGAAAACAAGAATCTAGCATCAAAATGTTTTATTAAAATGTCCCAAATGATTCTGATATACCTGTATGATTCCATAATGAATCTTTCCAGAAATGATCAAATTAACTTGAAGCTAATCTGCTCAGGAAGTAAAATTAGTTAGATGTACTCTAATAGGTTTAAATCCATCTCAAATCAAAAACACAAAATTATGTCTTGTTTTGTTTTTTAATTTCAAGTTATTTTCTATTGTGTATTTTCTAGTTTTTGTTACGTAAATCTCGTACTATACAACTAGATTTAATCTATGACTCACTCACTCAAAAGGGGTCACGTCTGAGGTGACCAAACTGCTCAAAATTAAAACGAGTCATGTTTGAGGTGGGTAAACTATTTACAACTAAAAGGATCACGTCTGAAGTGATCAAATGGTTCTCAATTAAAAAGGGTCATGTCTGAGATGATCACAGGTCATAATGTTAAATATCAAAAGGTAAAATTTTCAGTGGTTGAAAATGTGTGAGGTCAAACTCATAAGTATGGGCGAATCGCACGATTGGACCATAAGTATGAGGCAGTTGCACGACTGGACCATAAGTATGATCCATTCGCATGATTAGATCATAAGTATGGGCCAATCGTACGATTGGACCACAAGTATGGACAAGTCACATGATTGGACCATAAGTATGGGGAAACCATGCGATTGGATCACCAGAATGAACCAATCGTATGACTGGAAGATGAAGTCTAAGCCAGTCACACAACTGAACCCTAATCGCATGACTGAAGCAAGAGTATGGGCCCAGTCACACGACTGAAGCATGAGTATGGGCCTAGTCGCACGACTGAAATTTAAAAGAGTATAAATAAGGGGGCCAGTCGGTCGTAACCCTTACCACCCTTCAAGTTCTCTGAAATCGCCCATACTCATAGATACTCTGCCCAAATTCCGTGTGCCTATTCTTACCTACTGATTGTGATTCTAACATGAATTCTACTCATCTACAGGTTATGGACGACTGAAATCGATCTGATGAACATATTAATCTCATCTTTAAAGACCGATTAGGCTGAAACCTAAAACCGAGACTAAACCCTAAAATAGACCATTTAACCGGACCAAATTGTTGATTTAAAGGACAATAAGTGTCATTTCGAGACTCTGCGAGTCTAATGAGTCTAAACACGAAGTCTAATGTAAAGTTTTGACCATGATTCGATGTTGGATTGCCAAACAGAGAAATCTGCGAATGGACACTCCGAATGAACCTCAGTCGCACGATTGAGCCAGGCGCACAATTCAATCGCACGAATGAATCATTCGGTGACTCAGTCACACGACTGACTCAACCACATGGCTTAACCTACGACTAAGTTCAGTCGCAAGCTCAAACGCACGATTGAACTCAGCCGCATGCTCAATCTCACAACTAAACTCAGTCGTATGGTTCAATCGCATGACTAAACCAGTTTGATCTAAAACAATTTAACTTTCAACTGTCATCTCTTATACACAACTCTAATGTATATGTTTCTTGTGTTACAGCAACATGGCTAATAGATGGACCATGAGCCCCAAGCACAACATCTGTGTTCACTTGGATGCCACCACTCGGAATGCTTCCGAGTTTGCAGGGATCATCGCATTTCTCTGGAGATCGAGGATCTTCAAGGCCATATCGACACGGTGCACTCCTTACTGATCACTTCAGCAGACCTTCTAGGAAGGGGCTACCGTTGATAGGTCCACTGACCCTTACTGCATCCGGAGCTCTATCTTCGAACAAGAGATCAGTGTTACAACAGCTGATCTTAGGCAAATTTTGGATCTAGGTGAAGATGGAGACCACCCGACCAAGCTACACCCTCTGATAGGTAGGGGTTGTTTTCTCCGGATGAAGTACACTGGGTACATCAACGTAGGTGTGCTTAACAAAAGCAACCTGTGTCCCTAGTTTAAGTACTTAGCTCACGTCATCCTGAAGTGCATAGCATCGAGGAGGGGGGATTTGACGAGATGTTAGATCAAATCCAAAATGCATATGTTTCACTGGTGCTGAACCATCCATTTAGTTTCTTTCAGATGATATTCTCATACATGTTCGAGAACAAAGAGGCCAAGGGGAAGGAAGGGTTCTGCATGTACCTGAGATTTCTACAGATGATCATTGATCAGAAGCTTCCTTCCCTACCGAAAGAGAAAGAGGATGTGGTTATTTTGGAGGTTATGGATGATACGACACTGGGTCGGATGAAGGTTTACAGGAGGAAGCAGGGGAAGCCCCCTGTTAGGAGACTGTTTGGGCACTTGGCCAAAGATGATTATGTGGCGCCCTCTCACATGAAGTTGCTTCATGAGGATAGTGAGTCAGCTGTTGAGCCGATTGAGCTACCCACTGATGATGCAGACGATGATGACAACGGCCATGGTGATTGTTAATGAAGATGAGGATGAGGAGTCTAATGATTAGCCGTTACTGAGGACTGTGGTCGTGGCCACAAACAGAGGGACAGAGGCCGTTGGCAGATGCCAGACTGAGTCAAGGGGTGCTTATGCTGATATTACTGACCCTACTTGTACCCTGACCAGCCCAGTAGCCTAAGGGGAGTGCCTATTGCAAAGGGCTCCAGGAAGAAGAGGATGGCCCAACCATACAAAATGAAAAGCAAGAGACCAAGATTTACTTTGATTACATCTTCTGCCACAGCCACCACCACTGCCACAGCTACAACCACAGCCACAACCACCACCCCCACCATAGTCACTACTACCACCACCACTACTCCCACTACCATTATCACTCCATCCACCACCACTAGCACAGCCACTCCTCCACATGCCACTCATATTCCACCTCCCATATTCACCACATCTACCACCACTACCACCACCCACCAAGCTGGCCCCTCCACCCATTCCACATTCTCACCAGGACCTACTCTACCCATGGTTGGGTTGGAGGAGCAGCTTGCTAACTTGAACCGGATTGTGCTGAGACTGATTGCCACCGATGAGCTACGAACTACTTAGCTAAATCAGATGATGGAGGTAAACGCTACTCAGGCAAAGAAGATGGTAGAGCTGAGTGAAAAGAACGCTCAGTACGAGAGAGCGTTAGGCTGAGCCCACCAAGGACTTACAAGTCAAAATGAGCTGGTGTTGGCCTCGATGAAGAAGATACAGGAGCTTGAGAAGAAAAACAAGAAGATATTGCTAAAGCTCAAGGGATCAAAGGATGAGCCATTAAAGATCAAGGATGGTGATGGCGATGATGATGATGATGATGATGATGAGGATGAAGATGATTTCGAGGAGGATAAAGATCAAGGATGGTGTTGTGCCAAGCGGAAAGGATAAAGAGGATGATAATCATCAGGAAGGTGATGCATCTGCGTCAGCCTCAAATCCTGAAGCTCAAGAGAGGCACACTAAAAGATACCAAGATCAAGGAGCCTCGTCCTCAGCTCCTCCAGCTGAAGAATCGATAGATCAAGACAAAAGTAATTATTAGATGTCTTTGTATTTAAAAACTTTTGTACTTGAATTATATATTACATTAATGTAATTAATGATCATCTATTTTGTCTATGTTTTAATGTTTTATATAATGACTTATGCGTGATATGCTTAATTTTAAACAAACAGATAAAGCTCAACAGACAGACGAGTATGATGTCGAATCCCTTTAGCAAGTTAAGAATTAACTTACAATGATTCTTGACTTGCAAGGGATAGTCAGGAGATCTATGAGCTACACTCCAGAAGAGGGAGAGATTATTCACGATCTGACAAATGAACAGCTCACTGAAATGTTTAGATTAAATCCTAACGTGCTTGTAAAAGATGCTTGTGAAGTAGATGTCGCAAGTGATTATGAGCTGAAAGATGTAGATGAAATTGAGATTGAGGATGTCACTACTGAGCATTATCCAGAGTACACTGACTACGAAGGTAATGTTATACCCAACTTGGGGGATACTTTTGGCAGTGCTACGTTTGAGAAACTAGAAGAGATGGAAAAGAAGAAGGAAAAAGATGAAAGCCAAGCCCAAGCTTCAGACGTAAATATTGATATCAAGAAAGCTAAATGGGCAGCTTGTTTTGCTGAAATGAAAGCCCAGTGCGCACCTCCTAAGCAGAATGCCTACACCAAACTGTACAGAGTCAAGAAACATCAGAAGATGTCTAGCAAAATCATTGCGTGGGCTTATTTTGAAGACTTAAATGTTTATGCAGTTAAGAGAGAGAAGGGGATCGATTACTTCAGGATCCGCATGATCTGAAGACTCTTCCTGGTTTTGGGCTCAACCGACTGGCATGCTTAGATCTATTATATGTTAATCAAAGGAAAATGATTGGTTGGTTTGAGGCTGCATTAAAGAAGGAATACCACACCAGGTGGGTAAACTTCAGACCTAAATAACCAAAGAGGTACATTCATAGGTCTGAAGTGGATCCCATATCTGGAAAGCCTATAGTAGTACTGAAGTGGAGTCCCCTGTGCACAATATCAAAGATACCCTTATGGGAAATGCCTCAGTACTTCACTCCACATTTCAAATGGTGGTACTACGATTGGGGGACGGGTGAAACAATCATAGTTCTGACTAGAGATGGAAAGATTGATACTATCAGGGTATTCGACCTAATATTGCTTACTAACTTTTCAGCTGAAGATGTCTATACATTATACAAGTGGCGATTGTTCTATGACTCGCAGGATATTATACAAGCTCTCCAGTTTCAACATGTGATAAGACTCTGCTTTGCATTTGAAATACATGTAGGAGTTACTAAAGAGGAGAAGTACAAGAAATTCCACGAACATGTGAAGAGTGTTAGACGATAGAGTAAACTAGGACTAAGGGGGAGTTTGTAGATACATGTTGTTCCTAGTTTATGAGCTTAAATGTAAAAGTCTTTCATGTCTTACACATATGTAATGAAATGGTTTAATGAAATATTATATGTGATTGATGTTTATTAATGTTTAAATTATTTTATATTATTGTGTATGAACTTATTATATAGGTTTGAAGTTATTGTACATAGTTCTTAGTTAATAATGATTGAGAATTGTGTTCAATCTAGTCGGGTAAGTATTCATGCTAATGGACCATACGCATGAATACATCATGCTTATAGACCAGTCGCACAACTGAACCAGGAGACTGAACCAGTCGTATGATTGAGACATAAGATTGACTCAGTCGCACGACTGAACCAGGAGACTGAATCTGTCGTATGATTAAGACATAAGATTGACTCAGTCGCACGACTGAAGCTTCAGTCATGCGTATTACTCAGTCGCATGATTCAGTCGCATGACTGAACCATGCTAATGGTTCAGTCGTACGAATGGATACTACAAACCTATAAATACCACTTAATTCATGGAAAAACATAACAATTAGAAAACTTGAGAAAACTTCATAATTTCACGAACCCTAGCTATCCAAAACGTCCAAGAAAGCCAATCCAACTTCAAAGTTTATTCTTGATCGATTCTTAACGTTTAGTTCTATTCTATATCGGTTGAGTTAACGTTCTCACTGATTGGATCGCCAATCAAATAGGATTCCGAACTATTTTATCTGGTCTCAGGCAGAATCTGTTAGTATCTTGTACGTACACGGTCCTAACAGTTTCTTCATCTACTTGCAAATAGGATCTTTCGACCCTTTGTAACAGTCTTTGAAGTCTGTCACGACATCATCTCTCGCAGGTCCCTTCAAATTCCAAATAAGGATGATCCATGATCCTGAAATTTTAAAAATAAATTAAACTATACAAAATAAATTTCTAGAAATAGTTTCATGACATTAGTAACAACTATGGGTTTTACAAGACATAACACCACAACTATTCAACTCATGTTTAAAAATAGTTAAAAACTTAACATCCAATAAAAAACTGTTAAACATGGGGGTGTGCCTTGTGAAACGTGAGGGCGCGGTTAATATTTTGAGGTATGAAATTTTAACTCGAGCACACATGGTATTTTTTGTAAACCTTTGATTAACAATGGGTTTAGTATTATCTTTCTTGAAAAACCAAAGATTATACGTTTAGCATTTTAATCACTTGTTGATAATTCAAGATACTCAAAAATATATTGTGTTTAACGCCTCTTGTGAACTCTTGTAACTTAAATATGATTAACAATGATTTCAACACGAATTATGAAGATAGTCTTGTTAACAACATAAGGAAAAACTTACTAATAACTAGCTAAACATACTAATTAACAACTAGTCAACTACAAAAAGAAACATGAACAAGAAGGTTTAAATCATTCATCATTCCATAGACATTTAAGTACAAGGCTTTACATATAATTGCTAAGATTTCGGTTGTTTAGAGACCTAATCATCTAACTACATGTATATGACCATCATTATCATAGTGAAGATCAAGAATAGGTTGGACTCACCTTAGATTAGTGTTTAGATTTGGTTTATGTTTAAATGTAATAGGACTTATGTTAGATTACATTTTTTTAGTTTGTATTTTGTGTTATACTGCTCAGTTAAACTATGAGCAAAACTACAGTTACGCTCATAGTCAACAGGCCAGAATCCCCGACGAAACTGGCAATGTGCATAACAGTTTCGCTGCCAGCGAAACTAAATAGCCAATATATAGAAATGTTTCTATCATTGTAGGCTAATCTTGCAAAACCCTAATTCAAAATATCTTTGTTGCAAGTGTAATTTTGAGCCTGGAATTCCATTGAAATCATATTAAACCATTGTTCATTGAATGTGTTTGCTTTGTTTTGTTTATTATTGAACAATTTTGCTTCTTCATCACCATGGTATGTTTGTATTGAGTGTTTGTTAGTGATAGTGAACCATTTTGTCAATCAATTGTATTGTTCATCAATCTGTTTGGACCAACACATAGGAATTAGGATACTAACCTCTTGATCAACACACCTGAAAGAACTCTTGAAAATGAGAAAGAAAAATAAAAAATGTGATAAAAATGGAAGAGGATACAAACTATTGTAGGCAATGAGTCATCTTTTAACATGCAAAATTGATGGGGAACAAGACAAATTATAGAAAAAAGTCACATGGTGTCATGTTTTGTCGAGCACGAGGGTCTGCTTCCCCTATGTTGTTTGGTTTAAGTTTTTCATTGTTCCGCTTTTCAGTTTCGCGCGTTATGCAGTTTACCCGGTTAAGTTTCAGTTCCAAATCATCAGGAAATATACGAAAATAGTTCTGAAGTTAATTAACACAATCCAAATTGACAATTATATTTCCTACGGTCCTACGGTTACACGATACGTTAAAAGCCAAGAATCTGAAACTGAAAAACCATACTCCTTAATGCGTATCAACGCGTCTAACATATGATGAAATCCTTCTAAAAGAAACTTCCACACGTTTCATTTGGAAGTTTTGGGATGGGATAGTGAGAAGTGCGGTTGCTCAATATTACAACCTAACGGTTAATGGAAACCAGTTCCTAGTCTATCTCTTGAACTTTTTGGATGAGTTCAGCTAGGCATTAGGATGTGATGAGGTTCATTTCACTTAAATGATTGATCATTTCATGCAACTTAAAGAAGTACTCTTGCATTGTTGGCTCTCGTGTTTTAGAACACGGTTTCTTAGAAGGATTCCAGTTTGAACTTTCGTGACTTGATTCTTTCATTTTTCAAATGTTTTTAGTAGGAATGGGTGTGATGAAAGAATGGAACAAGTGTGGTATTTATATACAAGTCAAGAAAAGTGAACACGGGGGCGTGCTTGGCCAGGCACGGCCCCGCGCTTGTCAGAATTCGTCTTAAATTCGACGTGCAGAATTCTAGAGTCGTCAGTGGAGATCGTGGAAAAAATTTGTCAGAGACACGGGGACGTGCTTCATGGGGCATGGCCCCGTGCTTGTGCTTTTACTTGTGATGTCATAAAAAAGTTAAAAATAACAAAGAAAAACCTATGTATAGGTGAGCATTTAAGTTTCGGGTCTTTGGCGCGACCCTACCCCACAGTGATTTCGACTTTCCAAAAAACAAACACAAATTGGAGTTATACAGTAAGACACGTTATTCGACATGAAATCGTTTTGTGTTCTTTAATTGAGCGTCATGGAATTTCTTGTCTTTTCTTTGTCAACCCTAGCGTTTTGATATGTTTGTTCTCTTAATTCCTCTAATTCGTGAATTTGTAGGAATCGGTTCTTTCCTACAAGGTCTTGGTCTAGGTTTGCTGCTTTAAGTTCCCAAAAGGCCTTGTGCTCTAGTTCCACAAGTAGATACCACAAATTCCCATAAATTAGTTTGAACGGTGTTGTGCTGATGGGAGTCTTATAGGTTGTTCGAAAAGCCCATGGTGCACCATCTAGTTTGGTAGACAAGTCCTTGTGGTTTTGACCTACGGTTTTCTCAAGGATTCGTTTCATGCAGTGGTAAAGCGATGGTGCACTCCATAACGGGCCATTGCTCGTTCGAGCTGGTTGTTACAGAAATGCGTTCCTCTGTCACTAATTAAGCTTTGGGGACACCAAAACAAGAGAATATTTTCTCAAGAAATCTAACAACGTTTTAGTCATCATTGGTAGGTAGGGCCTGAGCTTCAAACTATTTTGAAACGTAATCGATTGCTACGAAGATGTAATGATTGCCAAATAACACCGGGAATGGCCCTATAAAATCAATACCCCATATATCAAATACCTCGCATACTTGAACTGGTTTCTACGACATCTCATCCTGTGTTGAGATATTGGTTGCTCTTTAACATTTATCATAGGTGTGTACCATGTTATGTGCATTTTTAAAGATCATGGGCTAGTAAAATCTAGAGTCAAATACATTCTTGGCTTTTCGGATTGCTCCATGGTGTTCTCTTGTGGGTCTTTCATAACAGTTCCTTAGAATATGTTCCGTTTCACTTCCGTATACGCATCTTCGAATAAGTTGGTATGCACCAATTCTGAACAGATACGGGTCCTCCCAATAATAATGCATAATATTAGTAAAACACTTTCTTCTTTTGTTGATAAGTCATTCCCTTGAGAAGAAATCTGCTTGCCAAGTAATTTGCAAAATCGGTGAACAAATGATGTTCATCGATTGAGGATTGGATGTGCATAAGGAATAGGTGAGGAAAATTGTCGTTTATTATGGATTCCTCAGTTTGTGAAGGACTTGAATCTTCAAGACGCGAGAGATGATTGGCCGCTAGATTTTCTACTCCTTTCTTATCATGAATTTCAACGTCAAACACTTGAAGAAAAAGTATCCAATGAATCAATCTCGGCTTTGCATCTTCTGAAGATCATACATAGGTTGGAATCACCTTAGATTAGAATGTTTCTTTTTGATTGTAATAGGTCTTTTGTTAGTTTCCTTTCGTATGTAATTAGCTTTATGTAGTTTTGCAGTCCAGCGCTCACAGTCAGCTGTTTAGTTCGCTCGGCGAAACTGTTGTTTCTGTCGGGCGAAACTACAGTTTTGGCAGAACAGTTTCGCTGCGAAACTAGGACTGCTATATTTAGTTTTGATCATTATCATTGTGGTTTAAGCTTGCAAAACCCTAATCGTTTATCCTTGTTGCAAGTCACCTTTGTAAGCAGTAATTTCACAAAAATATCATTGTGCTTTGATGTTATTGAATGTATTGATCATCATTGTCTTACTTTGATTGAATTGTTATTGTTCTTAATCTTCATTGTTCATCTTGTTTATTGTGTGTGTTTGATATTGAACGATTCAACAATTCATTTGTACTGCAAATCGATCAAATGGACCAACAATATGGTATCAGAGCCTTAGTGCTCATGATTTGTTGAGTTTTTGGTTGTTTTTGTTCAATATCAAGTTTTCATCAACTTCAATTCAAATTAGTGTGTATTTGACATGGAATTTGATTGAGTTTTGCTGGTTATTGGATGGGGAAGCTCTGTTAATCATCAGACCTTAGATCCATTGCGGTTTTGATGATTTCAGATTGATTTCATGTTGAAAAGGGGTTCAAGCTTCGACCAGCGAAATTAACTGTTAATTCAACGAAACTGTTCATTCATTCTGCAAAACTATTGGCGTTATCATTATTAAGATTGTTTCTTGTTGTTTTGCGAAACTAGCCTCTTTGAACGAAAGTTCATAAGTGCTTATGAGGGTTTAACAAGCGAAATTGCTGCCGAAAGTATTTTTGAACAAAAGTTCAAGCTTGTTTCGTGCGAATTTATCGGCGAAACTAAGCTATTTGTGACATTCGGCTAGCAAAACTGCTGCCGAAATTGTCAGCGAAATTACAACAACTCACCGAAACTAGCTTTCTCTGTGAAATTGTCTGCGAATTTACCACAACTCAGCGAAACTACTTCATTTTTAGCGAAATTGTGTCTTCACTTGCCGAAATTACATCATTCCCACCGAAACTACCATGTCAAAGTTAACCTCACTCACTCTTGCCGATCTTGAAAGTGTTGCTCCCAATGGGCCATCAAGATTCATTAACAAGGATAATTTCGAGGATTGGAAGAGATGTCTCAAAGCTTTCTTCTTTTACACTGACCACAACCAATGGGAATCGATTATTTCTGGTCCTCACATACCAACTGTCACTGTTGGTGATGTTGTCTCTCAAAATAAGGACTCATCTACTTTCAATGAAAAGGATCTGAAGCTGATCAATCATGACCAGAAAGCTTTTGGTGCATTAACTCTCTGTCTGGCACCAGACATCTACAATCTATTTGTGGAGCATAAAAATGCTAAGTTCCTTTACGATGCTCTATGTGAGTTCTATGATGGTAATGATGAACTGGTAAAGGATAAGAGCACTCAAGCAGAAAAGGAATTCAATTACTTTGTAGGATACAAGAATAGGAGTCTCACGGATATCACAAATCGGTTTTTGACAGTTTCAAGCACTTTAAAGAAATACGATGAAAAACTTTCCAACAGTGAACAAGTAAACAGGCTACTAGACTCTCTCCCACCTTAGTGGAGTCTTTAGGTGAGAATGCTAAAGCAAGAAAGAGGTTTCACAGATTACAAGCTGATGGATATTATCAATAAGCTTAAATCCTTTGAATTGGACATTAAGAGATGGGAATTTAACCAGACCATGATGCGTACATCTGGTTTTACTCAAAATGCTGCTTTATAATCTTCTGCTGCAAGCTCTCAAATGCAGACTTCAATTCAAGGAGGAGTTAATAAGAGTAATCTTTCAGGAGGAAATGTTAGTGTTGGGAGAGATCAGGCTAATACTAAGGAAAATATTGAAACTTTAGTTCCATCAGAAACAATGGCTCTTTTTGGAATGTTTGTTCAAATCTATGAAGCACTTGTGGTTGGAGAATTAAAAGGGAAAGGAATGACAATGGATGACATGTATTAGGTGGATCCTAATGATCTAGAAGAAACCGACATTCAGTGGCAAATGGTAATGTTGACTCTTAGAGCTCGGAGATTTATGGAGCGCACTGGGCGTAAGAACTTTGGAGGCCAAAGATCTAATTCAAAACTAGGTTTTGATAAGTCCAAACTGAGATGCTTCAATTGTAAAGAGTTGGGACATTTTAATGTGAATGTCCATCACTAATTATCACTAATTCCAGTAACTCAGGAGTTCCACGATTAACCACTGAAAAGGAAAAGGAAGATGTGAATAACAAAAAAGAGACTGTTCTAACTTTGATTGGAGTGCAGAGGTTGAAGAGACAAGGTTTGAGATTAATCATGAATTTGTGGCTAAGATTGTTAAAAGGAAAGGGAAGGCAGATTGTGAAGATGAATTCGATCCATTCAAGGAATTTAAAGATGAGACTGAGTTGTGTGTGAAAGAGAAAGAAATGAAGTATGGGGATGAGAGAAGGTAAACCTGAAGGACTAAAGAAGGAAGAAAGTCCATCCACTGAGCAAGAAAAAGAACATGATGATACTACTATGACCGTTGAGGAAAGCAAGTCAAGTACTCCGGTGTGTCAATGTGAAAAGACATTAGCAGCAGAAAAGGTAGTGATGGGACTTCCTGTCACACCCCGACCGACGGCGGAATCATCGGGGCGGACGAATGTTAAACGATTGTTCATAGCACATGGAACTAAATAAGTTGAAATAATTTTAAATATATTATTGAATGTCAAAAGACAATTCAACATTTACAATACAAATAAGATATAAACAACAACATAAGATGTTTAATTTATCTAAGTCCAAGTCCTATATGAGCAAGAAGAGATCTTCAAGTAGTAAACCTAAAACATGTTAAAAATAAAGGGTCAACTTTGAAAGTTGGTGAGTTCCGATGGTTCAAACACATGTATATATATACATATAAAAAGGTTTACAAGTAGCAATTCATGTCAATGGTTACTAGTTAGCAAGTTTATAGACCACATACAGTTACAACCAAACCTCGATTTGATTACAAGTTTATAAGATTGGCTAAGTGTACTTGGTTCCCATGATGAACAAGCATACGTCATCAGGAGCCGGCAATACATCGGCTTTAACACCAAATAGGCTTGTCAGGCCCAAAGATCTAAGATGTCGCCAGGCTAGCAATAGTTAATGATTGTAAACAAAATATGTATTTCATATAAGACTTACAATACACAAATAACCATGACAAAAAGTAAAGATGAATTGCATATGCATTTACAAGTATCAAGATGTTTACAAGTGTATGTTTATAAGGTTAACATGTTTCACCCCAAAAGGTGTGAAATAAAGTAAAAAAGGGGGCATGAAGAACTCACAAGTATAGCGATGGTTGTAGAGTACATAAGAAAGCTTAGATGTCAAGAGCCAAAGGTGATGTCCTAAATGATAAAAAAAAATAACTTGAGATAGGAATTCATTACAAGAAGTTAGGACGCTTAGGAATGCCAATAAGCGAAAGGTAGATTGATAAACGATTATTGTACCAATTTTAGATTCTGGACAGAATGTTTCGTACGTGTTTGAACAGGTTTTTAAAAAAGCAAACAGTTTCATAAAATAATAAAAATTTATATTTGAATAGTTCAAACTCTCCCGGAAAACTTTCATTCAGAAACAATTTTATGAAAAGATTCGTAAATAGGTCAAACAAGCAGCACAAGACAGAAGGTGCTGAAATGTGCACTAATCTTGTGAAGGCTATTGTGGAGTTGTGCGATTGAGTTTGAAGACGTATAAACTGTTATTGAAAAGGTAATTCAATGAAATTAACATTTGAGACTGAGTTTACTCAAATTTAGTTTGTTATGATCAGGTTATGGTCGGTTGAAGTAAGATTATATTCTGCCAGAATTATAGTAAGGCACTTATGTGCACTTTTAAAATCGTTAAAGCATGAAACGGGTTAGAACAATTTATTATGACAATATATGGTATATTATTCTTCATTTGAGTTATAAAAATATTCTAAAATTTTGGCATAGCCATCACTTAGAAAAATAATCTTGTGCAACAATCAAATGCGGCGGCATAGCCGTCCATATACAAACGGGATTCTTTGTTTATGTTAGTGTTTTGTTAGCATAATTTAGGAATGTTAGTGATTGTTATAAGGTTAGTGATTATTAAAATATTAATAATCAAATGATAATGATTAAAATAAAAAGAGATTTGATAGAAGAAAGAATAATGCTAAGAACATAAAGACATGAGAACAACTAAATGTTATAATGATTGAAATGTATAATATAAAAGAAATAAAATATTACCTTAGTATTAAGAATTCTTGAAATTTCATGTAAAATAATATTCTTTAAATTGATCATAACCAATGGATGAAAAAAAGATATGAGAGTGAATTTTTTAGAGAATGAGTGAATGAAAAGTAAGGCCTAAGCCTTGCTTTTATACTTGAGGTTAGGAGGAGGTTATGAATGGTGTTAATGTTGATTTATAAGTCTTTTAAAATAGGGTTATGATTGGAATTTGAAATAAATATAAAATTAAATAATTTACATAACAAACCTAGGCACAAACCACACTATTTCAGGTGTGGCCAAGAGGATCATTTAGTCAAGAATTGTCCTACTTTACATCATGGTCATGCTAATAGGACTTCTTTCGGAAATAAATTAACAAAATTAGTTAATAATTTCTTTTGTAAAAAAATTGTCTCTCCTAAAGCCAAAATTATTCAAACTTGGATTCTTATTTCAACTG
The DNA here is from genome assembly GCA_018326385.1 of Flaveria bidentis. Taxonomy (NCBI): domain Eukaryota; kingdom Viridiplantae; phylum Streptophyta; class Magnoliopsida; order Asterales; family Asteraceae; genus Flaveria; species Flaveria bidentis. Next base: position 24,862 of record BJCM01266135.1, on the reverse strand, counting down.
GTTAATCTGATGTTTATATGGTTGCAGGAGTCATCCACTAAGGTTATCAACAGTGTATGACATGTGGATAGTGGATGCTTCATACATATGACAGGGTTGAAAGATTTGTTGACCAATTATTGGAATATAAATGGTGGTTATGTAGCTTTTGCTGGTGACAAAATAGGTGGAAAGATGATTGGTCAAGGAGAAGTATCGAATGGTTTTTTAACATTGGATAAAGTTAATTATGTCCCCGAGCTAGCTTTTAATTTCTTGAGTGCTTCACAAATCTGCGATAAAGACAATCTAGTCTTGTTTAAATCCAATGAATGTCTATTTTTGAAATCAGAGATTGATATTCCAAATGAATTGGTTCTTATGCGTGCTCCACGAAAGCATGATACATATCTTCTTGATATGAATTCAAGGGAGTCAAAGTCTACTGCCACATGTCTTCTTTCCAAAGCTTCCACTTTTGAGTCTCTATTATAGCATAGTCGATTGGGCCACGTTAATTTTAAAATAATAAACAAATTAGTCAAAGACAATCTTGTAAGAGGACTTCCTTCAAAAGATTTCTCTATGAATGAAAAATGTATGGCATGTGCCAAGGGCAAACAACATAAGAAACCACATAGGCCCAAACTTGAAAATAGCATAGCTTGTCCTTTTGAGTTATTGCATACTGATTTGTTTGGCCCAATCAATGTTAAATCCATTGCTAAAAAATCTTTCTGTCTTGTTGTAACTGATGATTTCTCAAGATATTCTTGGGTGAGATTTCTTGCTCACAAGGGAGAGGTTGCTTAGAAATTGGAGAAGTTAATACTTTCAATCGAGACAATAAGCAAGAGAAAGGTTCTGGTTATAAGAAGTGACAATGGCACTGAATTCAAAAATCAGATTCTTGATTCGTTCTGTGCTAAAAGGGGAATTGTAAGACAATTTAGTGCTGCAAGGACGCCTCAACAGAATGGTGTAGCTGAACGAAAGAATCGCACCCTTATTGAAGCAGCTCGTAGTATGTTGATAGAATCATCATTACCCATTATCTTTTGGGCTGAAGCGGTGAACTGTGCTTCATACGTTCTAAACCGGGTGTTGATAGTCAAGGACAAATGAAGACTCCTTATGAACTTTTTCATAAACAGAAATCTTTAATTGACTTCTTTCGACCATTTGGTTGTTCATGCACTCTTTTGAATACTCAATCCCAAAAGAAAATTTTCGGTGCCGTGTCTGATGAGTGTTACTTCATCGGTTATTCTTCTTCTCAAAAGGCCTATCGGGTATATAACAAGAGAACAAGTATTGTTCAAGAGTCGTTCTATGTTGATTGGCAGGAGACTAATTCGTCTGATGTTCAATCTGAACCAGCATGGTTCTTTAACTCCAATACTATGTTTAATTCTTTTAATCTCCTATTTTCAACGATGATGCATCCATCTTAAATGTTCAAACAAATATCATTTCCTCCACTCCATTACCTGTCATTGCTCTTGTCCATTCCACATCTTTAACAAATGATGCCATGTCAGTTGGTGTTGCATCATCTTTATCATCATTTGATCTCTCACCTCTACCTATTTCAACATCCCTTCCCTCATCACCAACATCTGTCCCACCATAGCCCGTATAATCTCTCTCAACCCCATCTACTCATCCACAATCGGTCAGCCAATCATCTCCAAACAACCTACCTTTATCCACTATTTGCAAAACTTTGAAAGATCATCCTTATGATAACATTATTGGATCTATCACTAATGGAGTACGGACGCAAAGTCAATCTGGATTGATTAATATTTGTCTCTTCTCTTGCTTTATTTTTCAAATTGTTCCAAAGAACGTTCATGCCGCTCTCCAGGATCCTTGTTGAGTGGAATCAATGCAATTGGAGCTTCAACAATTCAGAAAGCTCAAAGTATGGACTTTTGTTGACCTCTCTTCAAACAAATACACAATTGGCACGAAATGGGTCTTTAAGAAAAAAATCGATGATCATGGTGTTATGGTGCATAACAAATTAAGATTGGTTGTGCAAGGTTTTGCTCAAGAAGAAGGGATTGACTATACTAAAGTTTTTGCTCATGTCGCCCACCTTGAAGCAATAAGGATTTTTCTAGCTCATGCTGCTTATAAACAGTTCAAGGTCTATCCGATGGATGTCAAGTGTGATTTCCTTTACGGAGACATTGATGAGGAAATATATGTGTGTCAACCACCAGGTTTTGAGGATCCTGATTTTCCAGACAAAGTTTATAAACTTGACAAGTCTCTTTATGGTCCTCATCAGGCACCTAGAATCTGGTATGAGACCCTAACACAGTACCTCTTAAGCAATGGTTTCTCTCGTGGGACCATTGATATGACTCCATTCAAGAGAGAAGTGAATGGTAAAATGTTGATTGTCCAAGTTTATGTTGATGATATTATTTTTGGCTCCACCAATTCTTAATTATGTCGGGAGTTCAAGGAGGTGATGCGTAATCGCTTTGAAATGAGTATGATGGGTGAAATGTGCTTTTTCCTTGGTTTACAAGTTGAACAAAAGCCAGAAGGCATTCTCATTCATCAGGAGAAGTATGTTAAGGAATTTTTGAAGAAATTCAAGATGGATGACGCGTTTCCTGAAATGACTCCCTTTACTGCTCAAACGTGTCTCACTCCTGATAAGAACGGGAAACCTGTTGATCATCATCTCTACAGATCTATAATCGGTTCCCTTATGTATCTTACAGCAAGTCGTCCTGACATCACTTTTGCTGTAGGATATTGTGTTCCATACCAGTCGGCCCCGAAAGAGTGTTGGAGAATATATTGTCATATATAATATGTCCGTCCCTTGTTGAATAGTCTATGCTTAATGTAATACACCTGATATGTTGTAAACACATGAAACTGGGTCATTCTCAGGAGCATATGCGAATGAGACTCAGTCGTACAACTGAGCCATGCTAATGGACTAGTCGTGCGACTGAGAGATGCGATTGGCCATTCGTAAGACTGAACCATAAGTTTGGTCCAGTCGTACAATTGAACCATACACATGGCCCAATTGTATGAATGGGCCCAGTCACATCTAATATGGGTTGAGGCCTATAAATACCAGTTTCATGGTGTAGAAGGGTTTTTAGGGTTTGTGCCCAGGGCCTAGGTGCTGCAGGATGAGAGGGGAGATCATGCTCGATCTCCCCTTGCCAAGTGTCGTGATTCTTATGTTGTAACGAGCTTGTAATAATTAGGTTTTATCAATGAAACCATTTTATTTTAGTTCGTGTTTATTGTATGTCTCTTGGTTTTGGTTTTGTTTCCTTCCGTCAAGAACACGCTCGGATGTCTACCGATCCAGCAACTTCACAAAGAGTCTTGCACAGATTTGAGGATGAGCAAAGCACATTCACCCTGAGGTTTTTTTGTCAAATAAGTTCAATGTATACCCCACTATTCGTTGAACTTCCTGAATATGTGAATGTAGTTGGAACACAAAAGAGAGAAGAGAAGATGTCAGCAGTCGGTGCTGATTTTATGGGGTAGTCAAGAGCATCTGACTATTTATGGGCCAATCAAGTTATATCTATCCACACAGAGAGGATTCTCATTCTTAGGGGGAATCCATGTATAGAGAAATTGAAGATGCAATCAGAAAGTGATGATGTGCCGATTTCTGATGATGAATCTGAGTGCATGCTGATTTGTTTAAGATTGTCAGCTGTGGATTGGAACCTTCTACTTTTTGCCCAATACACCGTATGAAGACGCTAGGAGTGCATAACGTTTATATATTGGGATATGCTAAATTTCAGGGGAAATTTCTGTAGGTGTTAATTTTAATCAGGTTAGCCTGCGTGAAGATTGAAGCAATGGAAAACTGTTAATGTCATTATCTGAAAAAATCAATCATATGGGGAATCTTGCTTCTATGATGGTATTCTGCAAAGTAAACGAAAACTATTGTGCCTAAATTCATTTTCAGGGATACTGTAGCAACCTGACAGATCAGCAACGTTGGCTAATATGGTTTTTCAGTTGATTATATTGGAAACCAGAGCAAAGATTGAGTGAAGATTGTAAGAGGTGTTATCTACTATTCGCAAGCAATGTCCAAGGGGGAATTTGTTGGAGCATATATTGTCATATATAGTGTGTCCGTCGCTTGTCAATAGACTATGCTTAATGTAATAGACCTTATATGTTGTAAACACATGAAACTGGGTCATTCCCAGGAGCATATGCGAATGAGACTCAGTCGTACGACTAAGCCATGCTAATGGACCAGTCGTTTGACTGAGAGATGGGATTGGGCCATTCGTAAGACTAAACCATAAGTATGGTCCAGTCGTACGATTGAACCATATGCATGGCCCAATCGTATGAATGGGCCCAGTCGCATCTAATATGGACTGAGGCCTATAAATACCAGTTTCATGGTGTAGAAGGGTTTTTAGGGATTGTGCCCGGGGCCTAGGTGCTGCCGGATGAGAGGGGAGATCATGCTCGATCTCCCCTTGCCAAGTGTCGTGATTCTTATGTTGTAACGAGGTTGTAATCATTAGGTTTTATCAAATGAAACCAATTTATTATAGTTCGTGTTTATTGTTTGTCTCTTGGTTTTGGTTTTGTTTCCTTCCGTAAAGAACACGCTCGGATGTCTACCGATCCAGCGACTTCACAAAGAGTCTCATGAAAAGGCCGTTAAAATAATTTTTCATTATCTTAAACGCTCTTCTCGTTTAGGTCTCTGGTATTCCTATGGTGGGAATTTTGATTTACATGCTTATTCTGACAGTGATTCTAATGGTTGCTGGTTAAACAGAAAATTAGTGACCGGAGGATGTCAATACCTAGGCAATTGTCTAGTTTCATGGCAAAGCAAAAAACAGACAACTGTTTCCCTCTCTATAGGAGAACCAAAATACATTGCTGCCTCTAGTTGTTGTTCACAAGTTCTTTGGATACAACACCAGATGATTGACAATGGAATCAATTTTCTCTATACACTGTTGTTCTGTGACAATGAAGTAGCCATCGGGATCGCTAAAAATCCTATTCATCATTCTCGAACCAAGCACATTGAAACACGAATTCATGCAATTCATGATGCTCAGGAAAAGGGTTTTATTGATATTATTCCCATCGACACTAAAAAATTAAAAGGCAGATCTTTTCACAAAAACATTTGATAAACCTCGTTTTTATGAATTGATCTCTATGTTAGGATTAATATCTTTTTAAAACCTCTTTTCTTTTCTGTTATTTTAAAAAAAATTAATAATAATAATTAATAATCATAAATTCCCATATCTTTCTTCGATATAGCAATTTAGGGGGAAAATAATTAATTATCCTTTGATGTTAAAATAAAAAAAAATTGGGAAGTTGAGTCAAGATGATGAGAAATGATTGTATATCTTCTGGATATGCTTGTTCGTACATGATTGGCGTTTAAAATGAGAAATAATAGTAACTGATGTTGCTCTCTGATTTACATCTTTTTTTATTGCAAGTAAATGAAAAACAAACATATTCCTTAAACGATATGCTTGGTAGACTCAGCCTGAAGAATAAAGTAGAGAGCAGCATAATGATTTAAATTAAAATATATGCTTAAGGACTTTTGGATTTACTCAATCATTTTAGCCTGCATGAAAACTGAGTCCCAACAAAAATTGGATTGAGAATTGATCTTTCACCCACCATGATACAAATCATATAAGTCGTATCTTTAAGCCATGATTGGTGTATTTATGTTTCTTGTGTTTGTGCTTATCTTTTCTGTTGTATGGAAGTACTGACCTGGAGTGATGATCTCCTTTGTTGTACGGTAGTACAGACCTAGAGCTCTCATCGGCACATGACTAAATGGTCACCTCCTTTGTTATACATGAGTATAGACCTGGAGCTCTCACCATTTTGGTCTATGTTGTGTCAAATCATCTAAACGACGAATTCATCACAGAATGCAATATTATGTTGATAATCTCTTGCACACTAATGCACATGCCTTGATCTATAAAGATCGTAACAAAATCCAAGAAATCTTGAGGTTGGGTGAGGGTTTTTGCCAAATGATTGTGGGATCCTAGCATTCTAAAGCATTTAAAAGAACCTTAACAAATCATTTGTTGCTTGTTAAAAAAGATAGGGCATGGGTTTAAGTGGACAAACATATCAGCAATCGTTATTGATCTGTTTGAGAATTTCAAAATCATTCAAAGACTGTGATTAGGTTCAGTTATCAGTGTGATCTTATTGCTTGTCGATGACTAAAATTCATCTTTGTGCTAAGGTATATTTTGAGGATATGATCTCATGATTGATTCAGTTGTCGTTTAATTTAAAAAAAATTAAGTTCTACGAAATTACACTTTCGCAAACAATTTCGCCGGGCGAAATTGCAGTTTCGCTCCAGACACCCATTCTGTGCATAAGTAAATTTCGACCAGAGTTTCGCCAAGCGAAATTAGATCTTCCCCTAGCGAAATTGTAGTTTCGTGCAACAAAACTCTAGTTTTGCTGCTTGCGAAACTATTTGCTATTTAAGTCTTCTTGCGAAATTACTTTCCCATTTTCGCAGCATCGAATGTTTACAAAGTAGTACCACCAACACATGAGTTCCTTTTGAACGAGACAATGGGGAAGGTTTGGGATACAAAGTAGTACCACCAACACATGAGTTCCTTTTGAATACAAAACGTAGACCTATTAATGATAACCAAATTAAGGATCATGTGGTGTCTACTCCTCTAGTTAGTGATCCTGATTCCACAGGTAAATCTGTGAAATCTGACACTAAATAGAACGAGACTACTTTGAAATCAAAAGGCAAGACGCCAGTTGAAAATTTGGATGATGCATTTAAAAGGGTTAATGTAAGGTCAGGTTCACCAATGTCCATTTCAGAACCCAAACTGCCAAACCAGTTAACCAGAAATGGGTAAATCATCAAATTCCAACAAAAGGGCAAGTTAAAGATGTTCAAAATGTTAAAACAATTAATGTTGCTAATAAGGCTGAAACATCTAAAAGAGAAATGATAAAACCCAACCAGAAAAAGCACACACCTTCACCTAACTCATCCCCAAATAAAAGGTTTCCTCAATCTATAGAAGCAAGATCTTGCTACAGTTGTAGAAAAAGAGGACACATCTCTTCTAATTATCCTTATTATCAGACACCCAAAAAGAAAATTGAACTTTTTGATGTACAACAAAGCTTTTCTAAAAATAGATCTAACACTCCACCTAAGAGTGTTAGTGAACCTAAAGTTCAAACAATAAACCAGTTGTCTGTTTATCACAAACAGGCCTTACACAAAACTATGTTATGGAAAGAAAAATCAAGTATAGCGTCTGATAGTGAGAAGAGCAAGAAGACAGATATAGCCTCGTCCTCTAAAGGACAGTGGTTTGAATTTATGATGTGTGATTCCTCTAGGTCACCCAAACCTGAACTGGTAAACTCCTTTAAATGTGCAGGGTGTCCGTTACAGCGATATCACAAACACATGGATTATTGATAGTGGGGAGTCCAGGCACATGACTGGAACTTGTCTCTCCATTTCAACATTAGACAAATTAAAGGTGGACATGTTTCATTTGCTAAGAACAAAGAAGGATACATCACATCATAAGGCGAAGTGGGAAACGAGAAAGTCAAGTTTGACAAGGTCAACTACAGAACAACTTACTTTCTATCTTCCAGATCTGTGATAAATGATTCAAAGTTGTATTTGACAACAAGAAGTGCTACGTGCTGAAGAAGGACTATGTGATTGAGGAGGATAAGGTTTTAATGTCATCTTTAAGATATAACGACCTGAATGTCTTGGATCTATCAAAAGCCTCCATAACAGATCACAAGGTTCAATGCTTCTTGTCAAAGGCAACTGAGAGGGATTCAATCTCCTAGCATAGGAGAATGGGACACAATAATCCAAGGAAGATGAATCATCTGATACAGAATGATTTAGTGAATGGAGTGAATGTCAAGAACTTCCACCTTCTAGATTTCTGTGTCACATGTAAGAAAGGAAATCAGACCAAGAAGTCTCACAAGGAAAAGAAAGTTCATTCAATTGACCTACCTCTTGAGCTTCTACACATGGATCTGTTTGGTCTTGTAAGCACAAAGAGCATTGTTGATGATTCGTACTGCTATGTAGTTACGGATGATTACTCAAGATTCTCTTGGGTGATGTTTCTAAAATCCAAATCAGAGACATATGAATCATTCAAAAAACTAGTAACCACCTTGGAATTACTCTACAAGCTGAAAGTAAGGCAGATTCATTTAGACAATGGCACCAAGTTCAAAAATCAGTGGATGGACGCATACTGTAAAGAGAGAGGGATTGTACATCAATTGACCTCTGCCTACAGTCCACAGATGAACGGGGTAGCTGAAAGGAAGAATCGAAGTTTGATAAAGACTGCCCAAACAATGCTAGCTGACTCGAAACTGCCTATTTAATTTTGGAAAGAGGTAGTGGCGAATGCGTGTTACACACTTAATCGAGTCTTGGTGTTCAAACGACATGGGAAAACATGTTATGAACTGCTCCAGTGACGGAAACCTAACTTGGAGTATCTAGAACCGTTTGGTGCACCATGCACATTGTTGAAAAAGACTCAGACTGGGAAGTTCTATGAGAAGGTTGAAGAAGGCATCTTTCTCAGATATAGCATACTCGACAAGAGAGTTTACAACAAGTCAGCGGGTCAGGTAGAAGTGTGGTGCAAAGTTGACGTTCAAAGATACACCACCCCCCCAACTGGGAAAGGACCGTCATTCTTCTTTGATTATGATGGATTCTTTAAATCCTTCAATCTGCCACCTTCTCATACTAATGACGAGCTTTCTGCTAGGATGATGTACGACGTTCTTAACTCTCCTCCACCAGACTTGACATTAACTGGTACATTAGATGATTCTTCTAGTCCTTCAGGGGGAGACCTTGAAGTAAGCGACTCTTCCTCTGATGATGAAGCAGTGGAGACTAAAAATGTGGACCAGGAGGAAGAGGTTCCCACCAATGAAAGTACACAAGCATCAACTTCTGATGCCTCTAACACTTCGTAACCTCATACTCCAATAGCTATAGATCCTGAACCTGAGTTTAACAATCTGGATAATGAGGTGGATGTTCCAACAACTCCCGGATCTTGGCTAAATGTTTATCATCCATTGGACAATGTCATTGGGGATGTTCGATCAGGAGTACAGACCAGAAATCAGCTGTACTCAGCTGATTATGCCTCGGTAATGGAAAAGGGATATCTTCACGATGGCACATATCGATGTTTGTGTCTTAATTTGAGCCAAAATATGTTAGTGAAGTATTAAATGATGAGGCATGGGTCAGTGTGATGCAATAAGAACTCCTAAAGTTCAAGAAGTTAGGAGTGTGGACCCTTGTGGACAAACTAAAAGGTGCTAAGGTGATTGGCACTAAATGGGTGCTGAAATGCAAGAAAGATGACCAAGGGGTCATAATCAGGAATAAGTCCCGACTTGTAGTCCAAGGATTTTGACAAGTCGAAGGCATAGATTACAATAAAGTGTTTGTACCAGTTGCAAGGATGGAAGCAATACGTATATTTCTAGCTTATGCATCCTATATGAAGATTAAAGTCTATCAAGTAGATGTGAAGAGTGCATTCCTCTATGGTGAAATCCGTGAGACGGTCTATGTCAGTCAACCCGAAGTATTTGAGGATCCTTATCATCGGGACAGAGTTTACAAGCTGGACAAGGCTCTCTACGGGCTCCATCAAGCCCCTAGAGCCTAGTATGAGAAACTCTTAACACATCTTGTGAAACACGGTTTTTGCAGAGGAGTGATTGACTGTACATTGTTCATTAAAGAAAAGGATGGCGACTTACTGTTGCTATAGATTTATATTGATGACATAATCTTCGGTTCCAAAAACAAGGATCAATGTATGGAATTTGAATCTGTAATGAAAGAAGAGTTTGAAATGAGTGCAATAGGGGAGATGAAGTTCTTCCTTGGATTATAGGTGGATCAGACACCATAGGAATCTTATGAAAGCAGAGTTTGAAATGAGTGCAATACGTGATATCCTCAGTCGGTTCGACATGGAGAATGGTTCGGCAGCTGGAACTCCACTTGGCACAAACCATGACATGGTACCCGAAAAAAAATGGTAATCTGGTTGATGCCACTATGTACAGAGGAATGATCGTATCTCTCATGTCTCTCACAGCCTCACGTCCTGATATCATGTACGCGACGTGTCCATGCTCTAGATATCAGGCAAAACCAAAAGTAAACCATCTCATCGGCTTAAAAAGGATCTTTCATTATCAGAAGGGTACTCCAACACTCGGGTTGTGGTATCCTCATGATGATGACTTTGAGCTTCAGCGTATAGCGATTCAGATTATGGCGGTTGCAAAATGAATTACAAGTTAACATCAGCGGGATGTCAGTTATTTGGTAGACGGTTAGTCACTTGGCAGTGTAAGAAGCAGACCTCCGTTGCTCTGTCAACATGTGAAGCTGAATACGTTGCTGTGCAAGTTGATGTTCACAAATCATCTGGATTCAACAGCAAATGCACGAATACGGTTTGAAATTTTCTAACACTCCTATATTTGTTGATAATTCTGCTGCTATTGTTGTAACCAAAAATCTGGTCCAATATCCTAAAACTAAACACATCGGTATTAAGTATCACTTTATACGTGACTGTTTTGAAAAACACTTAATCGATGTTGTTAAAATAAATATGGGTTTTCAATGTGCCAACCTCTACACTAAAGCATTTGATAAACCTAGGTTTTTATATCTTTTAGAGGTTAATGGCGTGAAGAAGAAAAGTGATGTGATTCTAGAAGAAAAAAGTGCATAGTTCGACATGGTTTAATTCTTTTTTATTTTATTTTCTTTTATTTATTTTATAGTCTATTAAAATCCAAAAAGCACAAAAATATTTTTGGTTTTAGAATTTTAGGGGGAGAATAGGTTAATTTAGTATTAAATTCTTGCAGTATTTAATTACTTGAAAAAAAACAAGGGAGGAGGGCAGCTTAGCTAAAAGAATTGAAATCAAATCTGTGATTCTGGTCCATCGCTTATGGAAAATGATAGTACACAGAGAACTTTGTTTAGGACTTCAAAAGAACTTAAATGATAAAGATGCAAAGTTCAAAGTATAATTCCGAGAATTCTAACAAAATAAAAGGAAAAATGATAGTAAAACTAGTCAGCTACTGATATAACATAGAGAAAGTATACCTAGAGGTTGCTAGTTCATGATATGATGTGTCGGTAGATTCAACACAATAGATGAGTAGACCTCATTGGTGATTTAAATTCAACTTAAGTTGTTCAACTTGGTGTGGGTTCCCATCTTATCCCTGGTTAACACAATCAACGCATTTCCAATAAAGGGTGACAAGAAAAATAAATGCCACAAATGTGTGCGGATGACCATGAAAATGAGCAAAGCACTGAAAAATTGCTAAATGCAATCTAGATAATGACTTATGATGTTGGTGTGTTATGTGCAAAAGAAAAATAAATGCTCTAACAAGAAGATTGGCTGTGTGCCTCTCTGTTATGCGGTAGCACTGACCTGAGGATAAGAATAACTTAAATATTCTAGAATTCATTGTTGTTTGTGCCTCTCTGATGTGCTATGGCACTGACCTGAGGCTTAGCATCTCTTTGAAAGCTCTTAGAATAGTTTCTTCTTGAAATATACCCATAGACCGCTCAAAAATCTCCTGAGGATTGTTGATTACCATATAAGCGAGGGATCCACAAATGCTCGTTGAAATAATTAAACCTTAACTCATCACAAATGTGTGTCAAAAATCTGTGTATGGATTTAAGAGGACAAGTATACTGACAATCATCGTGAGGTGTAGTTCTTGAAAGTCAATATCATTGTGTGCATCTTATAGCTCTAGTATGATTTAATAAAACTTCTACTGACTCTCGATCAAAACAAGAACCTAGCATCAAATTGACTTATTAAAATGTTCCAAATGATTCTGATATACGTGTATGATTCCATAATGAATCATTCCAGAAATGATAAAATTAACTTGAAGCTGTGTTGTCCAGGAAGTAAAATCGGTTAGATGTACTCTAATAGGTTTAATTCCATCTCGAATCAAAAATACAAAAATATGTCCTTTTTTGTTTTAAATTTTAAAGTGTTTTCAAAAAAAATTTCTAGTAATTTGTTACGTAGATGTTGGACTCTACAACTAGACTTAATCTATGAATCACTCAGTCAAAAGGGGTCACGTCTAAGGTGACCAAAATGTTCAAACTTAAAATGAGTCACGTCTGAGGTGACAAATCCGGTTTTAAAATTAAAAGGATCACGTCAGAGGTGATCAAACAGTTTAAATTAAAAGGTCATGTCTGAGATGATCATCGGTCATAATGTTCAATATCAAAAGATAAAAGTTTTAAGTGTTTGAAAGTGTGTGAGGTCAAACTCATAAACATGGACCAATCGCATGATTGGATCATAAATATGGGCAAATCGCATGACTGGACCATAAGTATGAGCCAATCGCACGACTAGACCATAAGTATGAGCCAGTCACATGACTAGACCATAAGTATGAGCAGGTCACACGACTAGACCATGAGTATGAGACAACCATGTGATTGGACCATAAGATTGAGCCAATCATACGAATGGATGAAGGAGTATAAGTCAGTCGCACGACTGAAGCATGAGTATGGATTTAGTCGCATGACTAAAGCATGAGTATGGATTCAGTCGCATGACTGAAGCATGAGTATGGGTCCAGTCGCACGACTGAAGCATGAGTATAGGTCCAGTCACACGACTGTACTTAAAACAGTATAAAAAGAGGGGTGAGTCGATCACATATCGTTCAAAACCTACTCATACGTGGACACCCTGCCAAAATTTCTTTTAACCTTGATTTCTTGTTGGGTGTTACTAACTGATCTATTGTTCATCTACAGGTATTGTGGGACTGAAATCAATCAAAATGACCGGTGTAATCAAACCCTAAATGACCTAATCGCCTAAAATCAAGAAATTAGTAATACTCTTAAAATAGACCACTTAAGTGATATTTAGAGTTCCTGTGAATCTAATGAGTCTAAACACGACGTCTAACATCAAGATTTGACCAAGATTCGGGGTTGGAGTGTCGAACAGAGCATTCTGCGAATGGACACTCCGAATGAACTTCAGTCGCACAATTGAGCCAGGCACAAGATTCATTCGCATGATTGAATCATTCGGTGACTCAATCGTACGACTGACTCAACTGCATGGCTTAACACACAACTAAGTTCAGTCGCAAGCTAAATCACACGACTGAACTCAGCCGCATGCTCAATCGCATGACCGAACTCAGTCGTATGGTTCAATCGCACGATTGAACTAGTTTGATCTAAAACAATTTAAGTGTTAAGTGTCTCCTCTAATACACATATCTAATGTACATGTTTATTGTGTTATAGATGCATGGGGGATAGATGGACCATGGCCCCCAAGCATAACATTTGTGCCCACGTGGATGCCGCCACTCGGAATGCTTCCGAGTTTGCTGTGATTATCGCCTTACTGAGTAGATCGAGGATCTACAAGGCTATTTCTACCCCATGTCCTCCATACAAATCTATTTAGCAGGCATTCTGGGCAGGTGCCAGGGTTGACCGGTCCGTTGAGCCAGATCGTATATGTAGCTCCATCTTTGAACAGGAGATAGAGATTTTCTAGGATGATCTGAGGCGGGTCTAGATTTGGGTGAGGATAGAACCTACCCGACTAAGCTACATCCCCTGATTATCCGGGGATGTTTTCTAAGGGTCAAGTACACTAGTGACATAAATGCCGGTGTACTGAACAAGAGCAACATGTGCCCTCAATTCAAGTATTTGGCACATGTGATCCTGAAGTGTATAGCCTCTAGGCGTGGAAGATTTGACGAGCTGTCCTACCAAATCCAGAATGCATATGTTGCACTGGTACTAAACCACCCATTCAGTTTCTCCCGCATGATCTTCTCCTACCTGATCGGGAACATAGAGGCTAAGGGGAAGGAAGGGTTCTACATGTACCCGAGATTTCTACAGATGATTATTGATCAGAATCTTCCTTCTCTGCTAAAGGAGAAAGAGGATGCAGTTCTCTTGGAGGTAATGGATGATACGACACTTGGTGGGATGAAGATCTACCAGGGGAAGCAAGTGAAACCCCGGTGAGGAGACTATTTGGGCACCTTGCCACAGAAGACTACATGGCGCCCGCTCGAATGAAGTGGCGTCACGATGTTAGTGATTCTAATATTGAGCCCATCATACAGCCACATCCGATGACAATGACGACGACGATGATGACCATATTAACGGTTAAGGTGGGGGAGATACAGGTCCCTGTTCTTCATGGGCCATCGATACTTCTACTATATCTTCACCACCTCCACCTATTATTCTTCTGCTCTAGGTGGATCTGAACAGGATGCTATACACCCGGACTTTCGGATAGACGAAGAAGAAGAGTCAGATGATAAGCCTCTGGTATGAACGGTCAGAAGTCGGGTCGTGGCCACTGAGAAGGGAATAAGGGTGGTTGGTGGATGCCAGGCTGAGTCCAAGGGTGATACTATTGATGTCACAGATCCTTCTTACACCCCTGACCAGCCCGACAGCCAAGGGGGAGCACCTATTGCCAAGGGCTCTAGGAAGAAGAGGATGGCTCATCCCCACGGCAAGAAAATCAAGAGGCTGAGGATTACCGTGATCACATCATCTCCCACTACCACTACAACCACTACTGCCACAGCCACCACCACTACCATAGCTACCACCACAAGCACACTTCCTATCATCACCCCCACAGCTACTACTCCCACCACCACTCCACCCACTACTACTATCTCTCATCCCACCACCATTACCACAGCCACTCCACCACATCCCACACACATTCCACCTCCTATATTTACCACATCTACCACCACCAATCACCAAGCTGGTCCTTCCACACACACTCCATTCATCGCTGGACCCTCTCTACCCCACATCGGGTTAGAGGAACAGCTGGATAACCTAAACAGCACTGTGCTTAGACTGCTTGCAACTGATAAGCTTAGGGCTTCTCAGTTACACAAGATGATGGAAGTTAATACTACTCAAGCCAAGAAGATCAAGGAGCTTAGCAAGAAGAGCGAGTTGTATGAGAGAGCTTTAAGCTGAGCCCACCATGCACTTGCAAGTCAAAATGAGCTAGTGCTGGCGTTGGAGAAGAAAATAGAAGCGCTTGAGAAGAAAAATAAGAAGATTATGCTAAAGCTAAAGGGGTCAAAGAATAAGCCTCTAAAGATCAAAGATAATGATGGTGATGATGAAGATGATGATGATGATGAGGATGAAGATGATAGTGAAGAAGATATCGAGGAGGGAGGACCGAGCCAAAAAGATCAAGAAGAGGATGATGATCAGGAAGGTGATGCATCTGCATCAGCCTCTATTCCTCAGGCTCATGAGAGGTGAACTAAAAGGAATCAAGATCAAGGAGCCTCATCCTCTGCTCCTCCAGCTGAAGAACCTACTATTCAAGACAAAAGTAATAGTTAGATGTATTTGTATTTAGAACCTTTTCTATTTTAATTATATTACATTTATGTAATTAATTATCATTTTTCTTTTCATATGTTTAAATACTTTAAATGATGACTTATATGTGTTTTGCTTAATGTTTAATCAAACAGATGAAGCTCTACGAACAGACGATTACGATGTCCAACCCCTTCCGCAGGTCAAGTCTCAATTAACCATGATACTTGACTTGCAAGGGATAGTTAGAAGGTCAGTGAGCTACACTCCCAAAGAAGGAGAAATCATTCATGATTTGACCGATGATCAACTGGCTAAGATATTCCAACTTATTCCTGATGATTTTGTCAAAGATGCTCCAGAAGTCGATGTACTGATTGATGAGGAGCTACAGGATGTAGATGAGATTGAGATTGAGGATATTACAGCTAAGCACTATCTAGAGTATGCTGACCACGAAGGCAATGTTATACCGAATTTGGGTGATACTTTTGGCAGTGCTACATTTGAGAAGCTAGATGAAGTAGAGAAAGAATAGGAGAAAGAAAATAGCTTGGCCCAAACTTCGGACGCCAATGTCGAATTGAAGAAAGCTGAATGGGCGGCTTGTTTTGCTGAAATGAAAGTCCAACGCGCGCCCCAAAAGAAGAATGCCTACACAAAGCTCTACAAAGTCAAAAGACATCAGAAAGTGTCAGGAAAAATTATAGCGTGGGCATATTTTGAAGACTTGAACGTCTATGCAGTGAAAAGAGAGAAAGGGATAGAGTATTCAGATATCCTCACGATCTGAAGACTCTACCTGGTTTTGAGCTCAACCATATGGCATGTTTGGATCTTTTATATGCTAATTCGAGAAAGATGTCTGGATGGTTCGAGGCTGCATTAAAGAAAGAATACCACACCAGGTGGGTAAACTTCAGACCCCAAAAACCAAAAAGATACATCCGTAAGTCTAAAGTGGACCCCATATCTTGATGACGTAAAGTTATGTTGAAGTGGAGTCCTCCACGCACGATGTCAAAATTCCCTTACAGGAAATGCTTCAGGACTTCACTCCAAACTTCAAATGGTGGTATTATGACTGGAGGACAGGCGAAGCGGTCATAGTTCTAAACAGAGATGGAATGATTGATACTATCCGGGTATTTGACCCTATGTGTCTTACAAACTTGTTGGCTAAAGATGACTACACATTATACAAGTGGCTACTGGTCTATGACATGCAGGATATTGTAGAAGCTCTTCAATTTCAACATGTGATAAGACTCTGCTTTTCTTTTGAGATACATGTAGGAGTCACAAGAGAAGAGAAGTACAAGAAGTTCAAAGAACATATAAAGAGTGTTAGACAATAGGAGAAACTAGGAACAAGAGCGAGTTTGTAGATGCATATCTTCCTAGTTTATGACCTTTAATGTAAAAGTCTTTCATGTCTTACACATGTGTAATAAATTGATTCAATGATATATGATAATTAGTTGATGCTTATTAATGTTTATTTATTTCCCATTGTCATTGTGTTGAGTATAATTCATATGTATGAACTTATTATATGGGTTTGGAGTTGTTGTGCATGGTTCTTAGTCAATAATGATTGAGAATTGTGTTCAACCTAGTCGGGTGAGTATTCATGCTAATGGACCATAGTTATGGACCATACGCATGAATACATCATGATTATGGACGAGTCGCATGACTGAACCAGGAGACTAGATCAGTCATAAGACTGAGACATAAGATTGACTCAGTCGCACGACTAAAGCTTCAGTCGTGCGAATGACTCAGTCGCATGATTCAGTCACACGACAGAACCATGCTAATGGTTCAGTCGTACGAATGGAAACCCCTAACCTATAAATGCCACTTAATTCGTGGAAAAACATAACAATTGAGAGAGAATTCGAGAGATCAGGTATATTCACAAACCCTAGCCATCCAGAACGTCCAAGAAAGCCAGTCCAAGTTCACAGATCATTCTTCATTGATTCCTGTTCGTTCATAACATTTCTTTTAATCTTATATCGATCAGGTTAACGTTCTCGCTGAATGGATCGCCAATCAAATAGGATTCCGCACTATTTGTTTCGGTATAAATGCAAAATCTATTAGTATTCCATACGTACATGGTCCTGACAGTTTTCTTGTGCATCGTTTAGGGTTTTGCTCGCATAGTGAATTGGGTGGAATTGCTTTTCTTTCCTTTGTCCTAATAAGACTCCTACCGCAAAATCACTTGTGTCGCACATGAGTTCAAATGGTAGCGTCTAATCTGAGTAAATCATGATTGGAGCGGTTACCAATCTCTCTTTAAGCAAATTGAATGCACTGGTGCATTCGTTGGAAAATATGAATTGTGCGTCTTTCTCAAGAAGTTGAGTCATTGGTCGAATGATTTTTGAGAAATCGTTGATGAAATGACGGTAGAATCCTACATGACCTAGGAAACTTTTGATGTCTTTCATGGTTGTGGGATGTGGAAGATTGGAAATAGCATCAATTTTGGCTTGATCAATTTCAAGCCCTAATCGAGAGATCTTATGCCCTAACACTATCCCTTCAGTACCTATGAAGTGGCACTTTTCCCAATTCAAAAGAATGTTAGGATCTTCATATTTAACCAGTATCTTTTCTAGGTTTTCAAGACATTGTTCAAATGAGTTTCCAAATATAGAGAAGTCATTCATGAAAACTTCCATTAAGTGTTCGATAATGTCATGATAGATTGCTACCATGCATCTTTGAAATGTAGTAGGAGCATTACACAATCCAAAGGGCATTCATCGATAAGAAAATGTACCATATGGATAGGTGAATGTTGTTTTCTCTTGATCTTCGGGAGCAATAGGAATTTAGAAATAACCTGAGAAACCATCGAGGAAACAATAGAATATTTTTCTAGATAATCTCTCAACCATTTGGTTGATGAAAGGAAGAGGAAGTGATCTTTCCTTATGGCGTCATTGAGTTTACGATAGTCAATGCAAACTCTCCATCCTGTAACCGTACTAGTGGGAATAAGCTCTTTCTTCTCATTAGTTACAATAGTCATTCCTCCTTTCTTTGGAAAAACTTGGATGGAACCTACCCAAGGCGAATCAGAAATAGGGTAAATCAAACTAACATCTAGTTTTTTGAATACTTCTTTCTTCACCACCTCTTGCATACTCGGATTTAAACGTCTTTGAGATTGAATGATGGATTTGAAGTTCTCCTCCATCAATATCTTATGAGTGCAAAAGGATGGATTGATTCCCTTGATTTCCATGATTTTCCATGCAATTGCTCATTTATATGCCTTAAGCATATTGACAAACTTGTTCTTCTCATCAATTGATAAGTTTAGATGTGTTTTCAAGAAAGGCATATTCGAGATGAGATGGAAGTTCTTTGAGCTCTAAACCCAGAGGGTCTTCGATAAAAGGTTTGGCTTTAGATTCTAGCTCTTATTCAATGATCTCAAATGCTTCTTGATAAGACGATGTTTTATCAACTTCTAGTTCTGGAATGATTTGATTCTCACTGATAGGTTTGGTAATTCGGACCTCTAGTAATTGAGTGTTGCAAGCTTCATTTCGAAGAGTTTCCTTTAAATGACGGCTAATGATCAAATCGCAAACATCCATGTAATAGAGTGAGTCATCATGATGTTGAGGATGTTTCATGGATTGACCTATATTGGAAGTTATTCCTCCTCGTCTACTCGAAGCATGAGTTTGCCGGTGCAAACTTCAATGAGAGCTTGAGCAGTCACTAAGAAAGGTCGACCTAGGATAAGAGGAACATTCTTATCCTCATCCATGTCAAGGATCACAAAATCAACATTAAATTTAAATTTTAACTAAGTCATTTTTCAACAATGCTCCTCGGATATTTAATAGAATGCTAGTTAACCGGATGCTCATACGGGTAGGTCTAGGTTCACCTAAGTTTAACTTTTCGAATACTGCTTAAAGCATAATGTATCAGCTAACGTGTTGCTAACAGAAAGATTTCCTATTAGACAAGGTATGGTAAAGCATCCTAGATCAGTCATCTTTTGAGGTAGTTTGTTTTAAAGAACTATAGAGCATTTCTCATTCAAAACTACGTGTGATAACTCTTCCAGTTTCTTTTTGTTCGACAAGATACCCTTTAAAAACTTAACATAGTTTAGCATTTGGGCTAAGGCTTCACCAAGGGCAGATTGATGTGGAGGTGCTTGAACAAGCCCAGAAATTTTCCATATTGTGCCTCCATTCATTGTTGTCATAAACAACATGGATATAGAGGTGGTGGAACATAGGGTGGTGCTGGTACGTATTTCTTGGTTGGTTCTTCAATGGCTATAGATTGTTTTTTATTATCACTTGCATTAACTGGAGTTCTGGTTTCTAATTCTTCAAAAATGGGTTGTAATGCAGGTGTGTCACCTTTAGTGGTTTTACCACTCCTTATGGTGATGGCTTTGACTTGGGCATTAGGTTTTGTCATAGTGTTGCTAGGTAAAGCACCTTGGGATCTTTCAGATAGTTTTTGTGCTATCTGACCTACTTGGTGTTCTATGGTTTGAAATGATGCTTTGTTTCTTTTGATTTCAGCCTTGTTTCTTTAGAACCTCTCCTCATTTCTTTGATCAGATTCCCGGATGTACTCGTCCTGGCTTATATGGTTAACAACAGTTGCTGCAATAAGTCTTCCATTGATGATGCTCCACGGTGTTGGTTACTACTGCTTGGACCTTGGTATGGTGGTTTCTGTTGTTGGTAAGGTGGTCTTTGGTTAAATCCAGATGATGATTGGTTGTTACCAACATCTTTGTAATTCGAGTTGTTTCTCCAATTTGAGTTGTTGTTGTATGAGTTACTTGACCCTCCTATATAGTCAATATCTTCAATCATCATAATACGTTGTGGTCATTCGTTGGTCTTGTGTGAATTTCCGCATGTTTTACATCATGGTGGATTTTTCTTCAGTTCGGCTTGCAATTGCTCGAAATGTTTGGTTAGAGCTTCTAGTTAGGCTGCAATTAGGGTTTCAGAGTCTACTTGATGAATGCCATTAGAACTAGGTTTGATTTTTAAAGAATATTAAGTAAAGTCTTCTTAGCCACTCTTTCTAAGGCTTGGTATGGCTTTGTTGGCATGACACTTCCAAAATCTCCTCCCACACTTTGGTCTATATCCTGTTTGTGTGTTCCGCTAATTGCATCGTAAAATGTTTGACACTACAACCACAGATCAAGTCCGTGATGTGGGCTACTCCGAAGGAGACCATTATATCTCTCCCACACTGCGTGTAATAATACATCACCGTCTTGGCGAAAGCTTGTGATGCTGCTTCTTAGTTTGGCAGTGTAATCGGGTGGAAAGTATTTCAAAAGGAATTGTACAACCATTTCCCCCCATGTGGTAATAGAACCAGGCAGAAGCAAATCAAGCCAGTCAATGGCTTAGCCTTGAAGTGAAAACGGAAAAAGTCTTAGTCGAATGGAGTTGTCTGAACAGTTATTGATTTTGAAAGTTGCACAGATACGGAGGAATCGTGAGATATGTGCGTTAGGATCTTCATCTTGTAATCCATGGAACTGAACATAGTTTTCTATGAGTTGGATAATACTAGACTTATTCTCAAAATTATTGGCCTCTATTACTGGTTGGACAACACTAGACTCGTAACAATCGATTGACGGTGTGGCATAGTGTGTCATCTTCATTTCCTCATCATGGTTAGCCATGTCTTCTTAGGATGGCGTACTTTCCAAAATGTCTTAATGATTGGAGCTGCTTGTCATGGTATTTCATGTAACCTTTGATGGAAAAGTTGCTCAAGTTCTAAAAGAGGCGAACAAGTTCAGGGCTAGACGAGTCGAACACATACTAACGTAAGGAATCATAAACTAACTAAGGCTTAGAATGAATCAGGAAAATGTTACTAAACTAACTAAGGCAAACTATCTACCAATATCCCAATAAAGTTGGACACAATTATATTAACAAGATATACACAAGATAGTCAAAAATTTAGATGGTCTTTCCAAACTGCCGTGTGTCCCTAGCAGCAACGCCAAAAACTTGATGCGATGTGGAGTGTATATATTCTGATAAAATTTTTTTTGCATAGATTCAGTTTTAGTTAGTTATTACTAATACTAAATCACACACACAAAAGGCAAGTGTACCTATCTTGTGGTAGCA
Source organism: Flaveria bidentis (assembly GCA_018326385.1). Lineage (NCBI taxonomy): Eukaryota > Viridiplantae > Streptophyta > Magnoliopsida > Asterales > Asteraceae > Flaveria > Flaveria bidentis. Next base: position 3,118 of record BJCM01266135.1, on the reverse strand, counting down.
TAATGATGGTAAGAACCGAGTATCAATCCATGGACACACCTAGCCTACTCAACAACCGTAATATTTGAATATCCAATTTGTTTTTTGTTTAAGAAAATGATAAGTTGCACTGATAAAATTTTTGGGATTTAAAAACAATAATTGGAATAAAGTAAAATAGGATTGAAATATTTGGATTTAAAACCAGGGAATAAAGGCTATCATCCTAATTAGATTAAACTTTTGTAACTGTGATGAATTGGTGGTGTGATTAAAGATATTTATTAATGTAATTATGTTAATGTTTATTAAGGTGAACTGGCACGATTTCTCATCTATCCTCTCCATAGTGACTAGGATCACGTCAGGCTGAGTTTACTGCTTAGATCAAAGCCCTAGTAATGTAGGAAAATCTTGTGAAGTCGCTGGATCGGTTGACATCCGAGCGTGTTCTTGATGGAAGGAAAAATAACCAAGAGACAAACAAGAGAACGAACAATAATAGAATGGTTTCATTGATAAAACCTAATGATTACAAGCTCGTTAATCAGAAGAATCACTTCTCTTGGAAAGGGTAGATCGAGCATGATCTCCCCTCTTATTTGGTATCACCTAGGCCCCGGGCACACTCTCAAAACCTTTCCTCTCTACACAATGAAACTGGTATTTATAGGCCTCATCCCATATCAGATGCGACTGGGCCCATTTTTACTATTGGACCATTCGTATGGTTCAATCGTACGACTGGACCATACGTATGGTTTAATTGTACGACTGGACCATACTTTTGGTTCAGTCTTACGAATGGCCCAATGCCATCTCTCAGTCGCACGACTGGTCCATTAGCATGGCTCAGTTGTATGATTAAGTCTTATTCGCATATGCTCCTGCGAATGACTCAGTTTCATGTGTTTACAACATATCAGGTGTATTACATTAAGCCTAGACTTTCGTCAAGCGAATGACACACTATATATGACAATATATGCTCCAACAAATTCCCCCTTGGAAGTTGCTTGCGAATAGTAGATAACACCTCTTACAATCTTCAGTCAATCTTTGCTCTGGTTTCCAATAGAATCAAACGAAAAACCACATTAGCCAACGTTGCTGATCCGTCAGGTTGCTACAGTGTCCCTGAAAATGAATTTAGGCTCAATAGCTTTCATTTACTTTGTAGAACACCATCATAGCAGCAAGATTCCCCATATGACTGATTTTTCCAGATAATGACATGAACAGTTTTCCATTGATCCAATCTTCGCACAGGCTAATCTGATTAACATTAACACCTGCAGAAATTCCCCCTCAAATTCAGCTTATCCTAATATATAAACATTGTGCTCCCCTGACATCTTCATACGGTGTATTGGGCAAAAAGTAGAAGGTTCCAATCCATAGCTAACAATCTCAAGCAAATCAGCATGCACTCAGATTCATCATTAGAAACCAGCTCACATCATCACTTTCTGATTGCTTCTTCAATTTCTCTATACAAGGATTCCCCCTAAGAATTAGAATCCTCTCTGTACGGATAAATATAACTTGATTGGCCCATAAATAGTCAGATTCTCCTGACTTCCCCATAAAATCAGCACCGACTGTTGACATCTTCTCTTCTCTCTTTTGTGTTCTAACTACATTAATCTATTCTGGAAGTTCAACGAATAATGGGGTATCCATCGAACTTATTTGAAAAAAGAACCTCAGGGTGAATGTGCTTTGCTCATCCTCAAATCTGTGCAAGAGGTAGTTCTAGAATTTTTTTTGGTCTAGAACATCGTTCATTCGTATAACATGGAGGACAAATATCACATTCGTGTGAATGGATGATACGAATGATGTATTCATACGACTGGTCATAAGACTGGTCCAGTAGCATAACTGGACATAAGACTGGTCTAGTAGCATGACATAAGACTGGTCCAGTCGCACAACTGGACATAAGACTCGTCCAGTCGCACGACTGGACATAAGACTGGTCCAGTCGCACGACTGGACATAAGACTGGTCCAGTCGCATGTTCCAGTCGTACGAATGGTCCATTAGCATGGCCCAGTCGTACGTATGGTCCATTAGCAGGGTCCAGTCATACGAATGGTCCATTAGCATGGTCCAGTCGCATGAGCGGATCTGCACGCAGATTTTCAGATCTGCAGCCGCCATGGCTGCCAAAAACCCTAATCTGATGAATTTTACATGAACCGAACAAAATAGACATCATAAGATTCGCAAGGGTGATAAGAATGTGGTTCCAAGTTCGATTTTAACCAAGAAACAACACACGTAACAAGATCTAAGCAAAACACAAAGAAGACGAAGTGGGTTTAACATCAAAGAACATGAAATAAATCCCGAATTCAAGAGCTCAGGTTGCTAGAATGATTGTTAGATAATTCTAGCAGTAACCTTGCTCTGATACCAATTGTGAAGTCGCTGGATCGGTTAACATCCGAGCGTGTTCTTGATGCAAGGAAAAATAAACAAGAGACAAACAAGAGAACGAACAATAATAGAATGGTTTCATTGATAAAACCTAATAATTACAAGCTTGTTAAATAGAAGAATCACTTCTCTTGGCAAGGAGAGATCGAGCATGATCTCCCCACTCATCCGGTAGCACCTAGGCCCTGAGCACACTCTCAAAACCTTTCCTCTCTACACAATAAAACTGGTATTTATAGGCCTCAACCCATATCAGATACGACTGGGCCCATTCGTATGATTGGATCATGCGTATGGTTCAATCGTACGACTAGACCATAGTTATGGTTCAATCGTACGACTGGACCATACTTATGGTTCAGTCTTACGAATGTCCCAATAGCATCTCTCAGTCGCACGACTAGTCCATTAGCATGGCTCAGTTCTACAACTGAGTCTCATTTGCATATGCTCCTACGAATGACTCAGTTTCATGTGTTTACAACATATCAGGTGTATTACATTAAGCCTAGACTATTCGTCAAGCGACGGACACACTATATATGACAATATATGCTCCAACAAATCTTTTGTGTTATTTTTGACATACGATTTCTGAAAACATAACTTAATGTTAAAAAAAGAGTTGATCAGGTTCCTTCCTAACATACCATTAATTTTAGAAAACCGTAACAATTATTGTAGATTTCTCAGA
>BJCM01266132.1:0-16173 GCA_018326385.1 Flaveria bidentis | reverse complement strand
TAACCTATCTTCTTGTTTGAGCAATTTTTCTTCTTTTTGCACAGATCTCACCAACAACATAGGTTATCAGTTTGATTGTATTTGCATTTTTCATGTGCTTTTGCTCATGCTTTGGTCTTACACACACTTTTGTGAGGTTTATTTTGCTCGTCACCCCTTATTGGAATCTTGTTCATTGTGTTAACCAGGGATAAGGTGTTACCCACAACTAGTCAAACATTTTAGTTTAATCTTGAGATCACCAAAAGGTCTAGTCATCTATTGTGTTGAATCTACCGACGTATCATCCGTGATCAAGCAACCTCTAGGTCTACTTTCTTTGTGTTCCCATAGTAGTAGCTAGCTTATCTATCATATTTCCTTTTATATTGATCAGACTACACAACCTTATACTTGAACTTTGTATCTTTTTCAATTTTGATTTTTTAAAGTCCCAAATGGTTTGTACCTATGTACTATCATATTCCAAACATTGAATCGGTATCACACATACGATCTTATTTATTTTCAGCTTGCCTCTCCTTTTCCCTCGATTTTTCTTTTCTTTTTTTCTTATTTTATTTCCTAGACCTATTCTCCCTCTAAAATTATAAAACCACTATGGATTTGAGTTTTAGGATTTTAGTAGGCAAGAAAAGACAATAATTGTAACTAAACTAATTAAACAAACACAAAAGAACAAACTAACATAACACTAAAATTTAAAAATTAAAAGAAACTAGACACGACGCATCGGACTATACATGGTCATCTTCAGGAATGATCTCACTTTTCTTTTTAATGCCATTGACCTCTAACAGTTATAGAAAACATGGTTTGTCAAAAGCCTTTGTATAAAGGTTAGTGCATTGAAAATCAGTGTTTATTTTTATCACATCGATTAAATTCTTTTCAAAACAATCACGTATGAAGTGATATTTGATTCCGATGTGTTTGGTCTTAGGATGTTGGACCGGGTTTTTAGTGACTGCAATCGCAGCAGAGTTATCAACAAAGATAGGAGTGGAAATGAAATGCAAACCGTAATCCCGCATTTGCTATTGAATCCATATGATTTAGGAACAGTAGCTTGCAACAGCAACGTATTTGGCTTCACAGGTTGAGAATGCAACCGATGTCTGCTTCTTACACTGCCAGGTTACTAATCTTCTCCCAAAGAACTGACACCCTGCTGATGTAGACTTGTAGTTCATCGTGCAGCCGCCGTAATCCGAGTCACTATACGCTGTAAGTTCAAAGTCATCATCATGAGGATATCACAATCCAAGTGTGGGTGTGCCCTTCAGATAACGAAATATCCTTTTGACCCCAATTAGATGGTTCACCTTAGGCTTTGCCTGATGTCGGGAGCATAAACATGTAGCATACATGATATCAGGTCGTGAGGCAGTGAGATACATTTTGATGCAAAAACACAATTTTTGTATCAAACTATTGAATCAACACGTAATCAAGAGCTCAAGCTCTGATACCACTTGTTAGGACCTGGTATTTGAACAAAACACCAACTGATTAACATGTTAAACCAAACCAAATAGTGCGGAATCCTATTTGATTGGCGATCCAATCAGTGAGAACGCACGTAGAAACAATAACGTATTGAATCTAACGTCAAGAGTCGATTAGGAATTGATCTACAACGTTCTATGAACTTGGAGTACGAACTTAGAGGCTACTGGAAGGCTAGGGTACGTCTGGAGTCGAAGTGGATTGAATGCCCCTATTTTTTCCACAAATTAGGTGGTATTTATAGGTTAGGGTTGCTCATTCAGGCGACTGAACCATCAGCATGGTTCATTCGTGTGATTGAGCCATGTGGTTGATCCACTCGCACGACTGAGTACTCAGTCGTGCGACTGAGCCAATCTCATGTTATAGTCATACGACTGGTCCAGCCTCCTGGTCAGTCGTGCGACTGAGTCATTCGTATGAAGTTGTTCATGCGTATGGTCCATTAGCATGGGTCATTCGCATGATGACTTCATGTTATTAAGTTTGAACATATTAATTGTCATAACATTATTTATATTAATTCAAACAACCACAAACCTATATAATCAAGTCAATATGCATTAAACTACTCATTAATGAAATATTAAACATTATAAACACAACCAAATATTTGTATTTCATTAAGTACCCAACAATTACATAAGTGTAAGACAATAAAGACATATTACATTCAGATCCAAATCTAGGTACATATGTATCAACAGAGTCCAAGGTAAGACTTTAAAAGATAGGTCCGCCATTCAGCAACTTGAGATTGAAAATCTCAAGGCTCAACTAGCTGAGAAACAAATTAAGAGATTTGTCAGGCATGTACCTATTCAGGTTTTATTGACCTCTTCCTCTAGCTCATCTAGATCTTAAGATGATGCTACCAAAAGTGGGAGAGTGTTTATGGACATACGTATGTGGAACCACAAAGCCGAGCTTTAACTTCTCTAACTTCAAGATACCTGACTTCCAAAGCAACAGTTTTTCCCGAGCCTCCTCAAATTGTCGTAAAAATGGACCCACGGATGCTCGGATATTTCAATAGGATCTTCTCTAAGTTCATGATGGGATCTTCTTTGGATCAGCCTAGCCCTGATGCAGCTATGATATACATCGGAGCTGAAGAGCTTCAAAGGATAAATGCACCATCTACCACTGTGGAAGAAGTTAGTCAACCTAAGGCCCTCATGGAACCTAAGATTGATTTTGAAGGGGAAATGAGGACTGATGGCCTAATAACTAAAACAATTAGGACAAATAGTGCATTCCCTCAAGCTTCCGAAACCGAAGTCAAAGCCTTGGAAGAACAATTTCAATCTTCCAAAGCTGAGATGGAAGCTGCGGAAGGACTATTCTCCTTGTCCGAGGATCTAATCATCATAGATGCAATTCTAGAGTTGGCATCTGAGGTGGATAATGAGGACTTTCTCAACCGACCCCTAGCTCAAACAACATCATTACAACAAGCTCGGACTACCATCTCTTAGCCTGAAACTTCCATCTAAGAGCCCTCAAGGTCTAGCACTTCCGAAGATATCAAAGGAAAGAGGAAGATGACCGAGGAAGAGCTTCAGGAGGAAGAAATGTTAGAAAAACTTAAGAAGAAAGGTAGACTCCCAACTGGGAAGTTGCTAGCTTGTTAGGACCATGTACGTACGGAGTACTAACTGATTATGCGTGAAACCAGATCAAATAGTGCGGAATCGTATTTGATTGGCGATCCAATCAGTGAGAACGCAATCCTAATCGATCTACCGATTAAAGAAACGTTAAGAACGAGTAGAAAACGATCAGATGCGAACTATGAACTTGGAATAGGCTTTCAGGATGCTCTGGACGACTAGGTTATGAGTATGTATCAAAAGTCTAATTTTTCCACGAATTAAGTGGTATTTATAAACAGTCGTGCGACTGACCCATGCGACTGATTCATACGCACGAATGAAGTTCAGTCGTGCGACTGAGTCAATCTCATGTCTCACTCGTACGACTGATCCATTTGTCTGGTTCAGTTGTGCGACTGGTTCATTAGCATGATGTATTCATGTGTATGGTCCATAAGTATGGTTCATTAGCATGAATCATCATATAACAACTTCAAACCTATATAATAAGTTTATATATATGAATCATATATAATTAAACATCAAAACACAAATCATATATTATTACAATGTTTCATTACACATATGTAAGCCATGATAGACTTTTACATTAAGCAAATAAACTAGGGACATATGTATCAACAAACTTCCCCTTGGAACTAGTTTACTCTAATGTCTAACATTCTTCATATGCTCCTCAAACCTTTTGTACTTCTCCTCTCTTGTGACTCCTGCGTGTATTTCAAATGCAAAGCAGAGTCGTATCACATTCTGGAATTGGTGAGCTTTTACAATATCTTGCGCATCATAGAACAATGGCCACTTGTATAATGTGTAGACATCTTCAGCTAACAAGTTAGTAAGCCACATTGGGTCGAATACCCTGATAGTTTCCATTTTGCCCTCTCTGTTTAGAACTATGACCGCTTCACCCGTCCTCCAGTCATAATACCACCATTTGAAATGTGGAGTGAAATCCTGAGGCATTTCCCGTATGGGAATCTTCGACATTGTGTGTGGGGGACTCCACTTCAACACTACTTTAGGCTTTCCAGATATTGGATCCACTTCAGACTTGCGAATAAACCTCTTTGGTTGTTGAGGTCTGAAGTTCACCCATCGGGTGTGGTATTCCTTCTTTAATGCAGACTCAAACCAACCTGACATCTTTCTAGGATCAGCATATAGCAGATTTAAGCATGCCAGTTGGTTGAGCTCAAAGCCTGGGAGTGTCTTCAGGTCATGAGGATACCCAAAGTACTCTATTCCCTTCTCCCTTTTTACAGCATAAATGTTTAGGTCTTCAAAATACGCCCACACTATGATCTTGCCAGACACCTTCTGATCTTTCTTGACTTTGTAGAGTTTGGTGTAGGCATTTTGCTTTGGAGTTGTGCGCTGGTCTCTTATTTCAGCAAAACAAGCTGCCCAATCAGCCTTCTTTATATCAATATCTGCATCCGAGGCTTGGGCTTGGCTTTCATCCTTATCTGTTTCTTTCTCCATCTCCTCCAACTTCTCAAAAGTAGCACTGCCAAAAGTTTCACCCAAGTTGGGGATAACATTTCCTTCAAGGTCAGTATACTGAGTAAAATGATTAGTAGTGACATCCTCTATCTTGATTTTGTTGACATCATTAAGGTCATCGTCACTTGCCACATCAACTATATCAACTATAGGAGCATCTTTAACCAACTCATCTGGATTCAGCCTGAATATTTCAACCAGTTTCTCATTAGTTTGATTTAAACATTCAAATCATCACACATTAATTATTAATCAAGACATTTAACCATAAATAATCCTTAATTACATTAATACAACACATAATTTAAGTACAAAACTTTCAAATACATAAAAATTTAATCATTACTTTTGTCTTGATCTGTAGTCTTTTCAGCTTGAGCCAGATGAGTACACCACACAATCTTCAATCAGTTCCTTAAAGGATACTTGATCGAGCTGAAATTATCACACTGTAGATGCACTAGGAACTTAGTTTCAACTTCACGGTCATCACCTTCTTCTAGAATCTTTAGTATTCTTCAGCAAGCTTTTGGCTCTATTGTGGATCAATCTGTTGTTCATAAGCCTGATAGATATTCCACTATAACCAATAAGCATCAACATCCTGTACATTAAGTGACATAAACTCATTAGTTTCTTGAGAGTCTTCATCATCCATACCACCACCCATTTGCATAGCATTATTCCCATCTCTGTCCAAAACATCATCTTCTTCCCCTCCATCAAGTAGGAGAAGATCATGTGAGAGCACGTGGACAAGTGGTTTAACATAAGTGCTACATATGCATTCTGGATTTGATTGGACATCTCATCAATTCCTCCTCTCCTTGATGCTATGCACTTATGGATGACATGAGCTAAGCACTTGAACTAGGGGCACAAGTTTCTCTTGTTGAGCAAACCTGCATTGATGTTGTTGGTCCATTTGATCGTTTTACAGTGCAAATGAGATGAAGAATCGTTCAATATCTAACATACAAAGCAAACAACAAGAATATAGAAGTTGATATAATAACAACTCATTCAATATAAGACAATGAAGATCATAATCATTCAATAACATTCAAAGCACAATGATTTTCTGTGTACAAACTGCTTAAAATGGTAACTTGTAACAAGGATTAACAATTAGGGTTTTGCAAGCTTACCCAACAATGAAAAAGATCAAATCTATATATAGCAGTCTTAGTTTCGCAGACAGTTTCGTTGACAACAAAACTGTACTGCCGAACTATAGTTTCGCCTGGTAGAAACAATAGTTTCGCCGGGTGAACTAAAACAACTGACTATGAGCGAAACTATACTTTCTCTCATAGTTTCGCTGGACCATAAAACTAAGCAAAATAAACAACATATAAAAGTAAACTAACATTAAACCTATTACAAAGTAATATAAACAAAATCTAATCTAACGTGAGTCCAACCTATACTTGATCTTCAATACTCCCCCTAGGTTGGATCTCACCGCCTTCAGTTCTCTTGATTTGTTTGATCAGCTCCAATCTCTCCTGCTGTATTTGATGTGTCTTTATCTGCTCCTGCAACAACTTCCTCGGGGGCTTCAGCACATGATTCTCCATGGTCTTTCCCTGCTTGATGAACCCCCTCAGGATGAGCACTTCCTTCCCCAAACTGCCTGGCCAAATCTTGTATGTCCATGTTTAGATCATCTTCGGCCCTTACTCTCTCTGCAAGTCTCTTCACCTCTGCCCTCACACCTCTGATTTTGTTTGCCACAGTCATAAACAGACTGGCTTCCTTCCTCGTTTCCTCACCTGCACCTGCTTTGATATGATTCTCGCCCAGAACCAGCAGGTCTTCATCACAAAAACTAAAAAGTTCCATTGGATCAAAAACTTTGAACTCAGCACCATTCAAAATTCTGATGATTGCCTCCCCCGTATTGTTATCATGAAACCACTTTTCAAAATTCTGTAGTTGTTAGGGGAGGGGGTCTGCCAATCTGACCCTATTCACAATCCTTGGGGGTTTCACCCTTAGTACAATCTTTCCCTTGCTGGTCTCCCAATCCTTGCCTCTCTTTGAGCGTTTCCTCTTAGCCTTCATGTATCCAAAAGACTCAAAGTTGTCATTTAGCCCATTCTGAATTTCTTTCTCCAACAGAGAGGCTCGTTCACTCAGATTTGCATTTAGTAATGGCAGAGCCACCAGCCGCCTTAGATCCCATTTAGGCAAGGTCTTGAAAGCCTTCCTCTTATGTATGTAGCTAATTCCACCCCTCTCCTCTTTATCATGAAGATTTTAAGGCTGGGGTTATAGCACCAACTTATAATCCACTTGTCAGCCTCTTTCCTACTCAACCTTTCCATGTGTTGGAAAAGGGGAGTTAGTTCTTCTGGCTCTTTCTCTTTAACAAACCACTCAGCTTTATCCATCTCAAATACATCTTCATCAAGCTCTCCCTTCTTGGCTACATATATCAATGGCCTCAAATCAATTTCATAGAATTCTGGTTCGGAATCATAGTCTACTAATTGTTTATCATCATCTTCTTCATCAACTAGGCCCTTTCCTTTCTCACCATCTTTGTCAACCGACTTCTCCCTCATCACTTCTTCTCCAACCAGATCCTTTTCAACATCAAACTCCATCTTTATAAACCCATCCTCCAGAAGTTCCTCCTCATTTTCCCTTCCTGCATCTTTATTTCTTACTTCACAATCTTCAACATTGGCAGTTGCTGCTCCAGAAGTGCCCTTTCCTGCCCTAGATGAAGTACCCACGTTCAGGAACGGGTATTTTGAAGTATTAGTCAAATCATTTAACTCAAATTTAGTTAGTTGACTAGGCAGGCCAGCAGCAGCTTTGAGTTGGGCAATCTCCTCCAACAACTTCTTTAGCAGACAATTTTGATCAACAAGCACCTTTTTCATTCCCTCTATCATCTCATCTTTTTGCTTCTCCTGTATCTCTTGGTTGGTGAGCTTCGTTTTTATCATACTCAGTTCATTTGCCAGAGAACTGTTAAGATTACGAATCATATCTTGATCTAAGTTGTGTCAAATCATCTGAATGATGAATTCATCACAGAAAGCAATACTCTGTCGATAATCATACTTGAATAAAATCATGAAGAATTAGATCAAACAAAGTACACAAAAACCCCCTTTGATCTATATTGATTGCATATGATTTGTACAAAGTGGAAACCTCAATCAATTGGTCATACAACCATTATCCAACACTAATGATAATTAACCTATTTATTGTTTAGATTAATATTCACTAATTGCACTTAACCCCCTAGACTTAGGCTAATTAATGGAAATTACATATAAAACATAAAAATGACTAAAAAAGATAATTTATATTTTGTTCACACAAAATATATTTATTACAATAAAACTCCTAGATATATTAAACTTCAACGTCTCGTCTCGGTTCTTCATCACTAACGTGTCGTGTTTGACTTTTGCGTTGACTTTGATCGTGATATTGACTTTTGTTGACCTTGACTTTGTTGATAATATAGACTATCTTGTACAGCTCTAACAATACTCCCCCTTAGTCTATCATTATCAATGTCTTTACGCGAAATCAGCACCGAGAAGTCAATAGTAGAAAGATCTTTAAATTGAAACTTTCTGAATCTAATGAGAATGATTATTCATCTCATAAGCTCCCCTTATTTATGTGCCCTCCCTTTTTGAATACAACCTTTGCAAAGATATTGGAATAGCTTTCCCAAATCTCTAATCTTGAGTGCTTTAGAAGATGTAGGAGTAGGATTCCTAGCTCAGTATCTTCTGTAAACTTGAGGAACAGGTTCTCTGATCAGGTACACTGCTCAACTGATGATCGACCATCACTTACAACAAATATCTAAAACACATTCTCAAACACAATCTCGACATTTCTAATTAGATCATTTCATTTTAACCAAATAAACCTGTGTTTATTTGTGTTTGAAAAACAAGCGAACCCGTGTCCGTTTGTGCGTAATTTCTGTCAAATGCATGAAAAATGATAAAATTATAACAACATAATATGGAAGACCTAAAAGAAATGAAAATGAAATTTTGTTATAATTTTTTTTATTTTTATTATATATATTTAATATAACATTTTTTTGATCTATTATTATTATTATTATTTTATAACCGAGAACTGTATCAATCATGAGATCATATCCCTAATATATACTTTAGCACAAAGATGAATTTAAACATCGACAAGCAATGATATTATACTGATAACTGAATCTAATCACAGTCTTTGAATGATTTTGAAATTCTAAAACAGATTAATAACGATTGTTGATATGTTTGTCCACTTAAACCCATGCCCTGTCTTTTTCAACAAGCAAAAGATGATTCGTTAAGGTTCGATTAAATGCTTTAGAATGCTAGGACCCCACAATCATTTGGCCAAAACCCTCACCCAACCTTAGGATTTCTTGAATTTTGTTATGATATTTATAGAGCAAGGCTTGTGTATTAGTGTGCAAGTGATTATCAACAAAACGTTTCATTCTATGATGAATTCATCGTTTAGATGATTTGACACTACTTAGACCAAAATGATAAGAGCTCCAGGTCTATACTCAAGTATAACAAAGGAGATAACCATTTAATCATGTGCTGATGAGAGCTCCAGGTTAGTACTATCGTACAGCAGAGGAGATCATCACTCCAGGTTAGTACTTCCGTACAACAAAGGAGATTAGCACAAACACAAGACACATAAATACACCAGACATAGCTCAAAGATATGATATATATTATTTGGATCATAATAGGTGAAAGATCAATTCTCAATCCCATTTTTGTCGGGACTCGGTTTTTATGCAGGCCAAAATGATTGTGTAAATCCAGACATCCTTAAGCATGATGGTTAATTTAAATCATTATGCTGTTGTCTACTTTATTCTTCAGGCTGAGTCTACCAAGCATATCATTAAAGAATCTATTTGTTTTTCTATTATTTGCACTTAAAAATAAGATGTGAATCAGATAACATTATCAGTTACTATCATTTTTCATTTAAAAATGCAAGTCATACAAAAACAAGCATTTCCAAAAGATATACAATCATTTCTCAATTATCTTGAACCAAGTTCCCAGTTTTTTTTTCATTTTTTATTTACATATACTCTCCCCCTAAATTTTTATTTTTGCAAACTTATTATTTTTTTATTTTTTCTATTTTTTTTAATTTTTTTATAAAACTGTACAAAAATAAAAATTTATCAAAGAAGGTCTTTCAAACTACACTGATATGAAGATAAGAAATGAATGCTCAAAAAATATGTACTGATTGTAAAGTGAGAACTGTGATTGTGTAGATAAAAATCCAGATTGTGGATAAAATACCATAACCTTAACCTATTTGTTTCGCCTCAAATTTGAATTATGAACAATCCCTATCAATAAACCGGATTACTAACAGTCCTTCTGAATTGTTCCTACACTCATTAACAGATTAGTTTGAAAGGGGAACCCAGGCCATCGTAGTCCTGGAAGTTCCATTTTCATCAATATAAGAAACCTGCTTCTGCACACAACCTTTTAAACAATCGGGAATATCTGTATCCTTATTTTTAATTTGCCAAATTTGTTTCGGTTCAATTAATTTGGATTTGAATGAATTAAATTTGGAAATCATTTTCTGTTTCAGACCAGAAAGAAAAGTATTTGGTTTTGAACCTTTGGTCATTTTCATCTTTGTATCATGTGAAACCGGCTTCACATGAAAAGGTTTGGGTGGAGGGTTTTCATCCAACCATTCAAAGATGTTTGCTTTTTACCTCTTGATCCAGAGAAGCAACCCATGTTGCCTTTACCATCTGGAACATTCTTTGTATACTTACATTCGGAGAAGCAATTCGTTTTGCCTTTACCATTCGAAGCAAGTCTTTGAGGGTACTTCTTTACCACATGACCTTCTTTTCCACATTCAAAACAAGCCTTGAAAGGATTTTGATCCTTTGTAGTCCCGTGTTGTACAGGTGGTGATGAGGATTGCTTAGAGTTTGTAGCAGATTCTTTCTTGTTCTGAAGTTTCTTGTGTTGAACAAGGAATGAGATCTTTACTGATTGACTAGGATGCTTTGCAATTGGAGAAGAGATCTGTATTGGTCTTGATTCAGCTTTTGGAAGCTTTTGTGACTTGACAATGTTAGGAGACATCTTGTTCTATCAGGAACCAACACGCTCTGTGATTGATTCATCATCTGAACTTGTCCAGTCTCGTATACACAGATCTTTCTCTAACGGATCTTGATTGACATCTCCTATTGTGTCGGCTTCGCTTATAGGATTCTCATTGCCTGATTATTCAACAACTATTCCTTCTTTGACAAACCTGACGCGAACAATTGAAGGAATGTTACCTGATTTGAATTTGTTGAAGAAAGTTGGAGAAGCAACTGATATTGGTGTTGGCGCATCAGAAGTGGAATCGTCATTAATCTTCTTATCAGACCCTTGCCTGAGGAATCCTAAACCTACAGGAGAATCCTGCACATCTCTAGCCTCTTTAAGATTAACACTGCTTAAACTTGCATTTAAATGATTAGTTTCTGCAGCTTCAATCAAATCATTTGTTGAATGAGGTCTAGGGATTGGTGAATAACATAAAGTAGAAGGAGGTGGAACTGAATTAAATACAGTTTCACCATCAGATTTATATCCAATCCCATGTTTTACCCGCACCCCTTGTTGTTTAGCAATAAACTCATCATTTTTCATGTGTGAAAGGGTCCATTTATCAAGCTTTGTTTGAAGCTTTGTCGTTTTAAATTGAGCTAAAACAGCCCTTTCTCTCAAAATATTAATTTCAACATTACGCTCCAAAATGGTTCTTCTTAAAAGATCATTTTCAGCCAATGCTTCATTAAGTTTCCTTGAAAAAGCTATTTCATTTTTCTTTAATTCCCGATTGATTGTTTTCAATTCTTTTTCATTTTCCAATAACAATCTGTTTGCCTTATAAATCCCCAATAATCGGATTTTGCATGATGAAAAATACATATCCTGAGTAGTCTCATAAGGAAGACCCATGATAGTTCGTTTTGCAGCTAAGCTCTTCTCACAGTTACAAACCCTTGTGATATTTTGTTGTTCCTCTTCTGTTACCTTCAACATCTCGTCAGTCTCAGATTCTTTCTTTATGTTATCAGCTTTTCTAGCCTTATCATCATCGGTTCTCACAGACTCCAGTTTACTGTCATTGTCGACTCTTAAGGCTTCACGATTCTCTTCAACAGTTTCTCTGAATTTAGGGTTTAAATCCGAATCAGTTCTCAATGACAATAAATTTTCAATCATCTCTGTTTTGTAATCAAGTATGCTTGTTACACAAGAAACAAGATCAGTATTAAGCGCGTAGGTTTGATGTGGGAACACGACTTGCTGAAATTCGTTTCTTTGGATATCCAGCTCGAGAGATTTTAGTCTGTTGATCATATCCATAAGTTTTGTGTCGACATAACCTCTCTCTTGCTTCAGCATTTTAACTTGATGATTCCATGCAAACGGAAGAGAGTCTAGAAGCTTTTGAATCTGTTCATGATTACTGAGATCTGGAACATGCTTTTTTCGATTATTTGCCACCTTTAAGAGTCGATCAATCAAATCTAACAATTTATCTTTCTTCATTGCTGCAAAAGAGTCAAATCGGCTTTCTGCCATTGTAAGATTATCTAATTTAAAGTTTTCTGAAGATGACATTATTTTAAAATCTTGAACAATTAAACACCCCAAAATATTTTTCCCAAAAATTGTAAAATAATTCTCCCCCGAGAAAAATATTAATTTTAAATGTCACGCTAGAAAATCTTAGCAACAAAGAAAAATATTATTTTTAAAATCGTTGAATATTTCTTTATCGGTTAAAACTATATTAATCCCAACTAGTCAATTTTATTTGATTTTTTTTATTAGCCCAGACCTATTTTTTTAAATTCAATACAATATTTAATCATTATTAGTCCAAGTTATTTAATAAAACCCAACCCAATTGTTAGCCCTAAACTATCTTTTAATTAGCCCAATTGTTTAACAAAACCCAACCCAATAAAAAAACTATCTTAGACAACCCAACTCATTAACCACTTCCAAAGCTTAACCCTAAAACACTAAAATCTTGAAGCCTAAACATCTTGACCACTTTCAAATGTTATTATTAGATCCGCTCTACAACCACACACTTCCTCTCGTTTTCTCCTTAACATCAATAAAACGCATCGACATTAAATACTTCAATCAATACTTCTGCATTCATCTTCAAAGCATGTCGAACAAGCTGCTTCTTCTGCTCCAAATTGCTTGAAATCTAACTCAGGAATCAGAAGAAGATAACAACAACAACAACCACGGCCTTCTGCTCCTTCTTGTTGCAGATCAAACACTGCCTCCGCCTCTTCTCCGCCGCGTCAGATTCAGATCCACATGAATCAGAAGATGATAACAACAAACTATACATTCACAAGCCGAAGAAAGCTCAACTGAAGAAACATCTACAACAACAACAACCGCGGCCTTCTCTGACACCGTCACCGGTGACGTCGTCGTCTTCAATGGCTAGTCAATCTACTGCCATTTTGCGGCGGTAATGATGGTCGTAAGTTTAACATCAAGGTTACAAAAGACAACGCGAAGATGAAGCTTAGGAGAAGAAATAAGTTTTCTTCAAAGGCCGGAGAACAATGTGATGATACCAGTAGTGAAGATTTGTTAGTAGAAGAGAGAGAAGATAAAGCTGTCGGGAACGGGCACAACAAGGAGGAAGTAGAAAAAGGTGAATTGGGTACTTGGGATAATGATGACTTTGTTCCTGAGAAACCAAGAAAGTTTGAAATCAGGAGTGAAATTGAGAAGGGGGAGTTTGTGGCGGATAGATGGCGAAAAAGTTAGGTGGAAAAGAGGGATTTTGTCTCAAAGCGTGTGTGTTTTTTTTAATTTTTAATTTTGCAGAATTTTTTTTTAAATTCGCAGTTTGAAATTTTGAATTTCTTAATTTCGCAGGTTGATAGTTTCGCCGGAGAAGGTAGTTTCGCCGTAATTTGCAGTTTCGCCGGAGTTTCGTTAATTTCACCGGAAATTTTGAACTTTCGTTCAAGATCTGATCTAGTTTCGCCGGATGAAGATGTTAAAGTTCAAGAATACCAAGAACATACACACTAGTGTATGTGTGTGAGAAACTTTTTCAAATCTGAATTTTCTTTGATTTTTCTTGTATAAACTATGGTGTAGATTCAATATAAGTTGTAGATAATGATAGATCTGATGTTGTTGTTGTTGAATTTGTAGAAATTTAAACTCATATCTACTTTTTTCTCTAGAAACCTAGTTTTTCTCTCTAAAAATTGATGAACATCTTCAAAAATTAGCAATAATTTCTTCAATTCTTCAATGCATTTGATCCAATAATGCTCTGATATCAAATTGTAACTCCAAGATAATCATACATGAATCAAATCATGAAAAATTAGATCAAACAAAGTACACAATAAAACTCCTTTGATCTATATTGATTGCATATAATTTGTAGAAAGTGAAAACCCCAATCAATTGGTCATACAACCATTATCCAACACTAATGACAATTAATTTATTTATAGTCTAGATTAATATTCACTATTTACAATTAACCTTTTAGACTTAGGTTAATTAATGGAAATTACATATAAAACATAAAAATGATTAAAACAAGATAAAATATATTTTGTTTACACAAAATATATTTATTACAATAAAACTCCTAGTCATATTAAACTTCAACATCTTGTCTCGGTTCTTCGTCTCTAACGTGTCGTGTTTGACTTTTGCGTTGACTTTGACCATGATGTTGACTTTTGTTAACTTTGACTTTGTTGATAATATAGACTATCTTGTATAGCTCCAACAGATGTCCCCAGTGTACTTCATCCCCAGAAAAGCATCTACATGTGCACATATGTTGTGCTTGGTGTTCATTATCCATCGTTCAACCATATTGCTACAACACAAGAAATGTATACATTAGATTTGTTGCTAGACTCAACAGGTGAATTTAGAATGATTTTGTTCTACTGATTTAATCATGCGATTGAACAATACGACTGAATTCAGTCGTACCAGTATGCATGCAACTGAGTTCAGTCGTGCGATTAAGCCTGCGACTGAGCTTAGACGTATGCTACCCTGTGTGGTTGAGTCAGTCGTGCGAGTTAACCCATAAGCATGGTTCATACGTGCGATTGAGTCATTCGGCAGGCTCAATCGTACGACTGGAGTTAATCAGTGTGTCCAGTCGTATATCTCACTATTGAACACCAAAAATTTATTATCTTTGTCAAAACATGACATTACACTTTATGTTTAGAATCATTTGGACTGCAGAGACTCGAATTAGCACTTAGATTCATTTAAGCCAACATGTGTGACGATTTAAGTAGTCTATTCTTAAGAGTAGTCTTGGTTCTGGGCTTTAGAATCTTCAACACTTAAAGATGCACTTATGACATTCATTTTGACCGAGTTCAGTTGCAGTGTACCTATAGATGAGTAGAGTAACTATTAGAAACACTTATCAGGCAGAGATCACAAGCAAATGAAGTTTGAATAGAGTTTCTGTGAGTATGGGCGATTTCAGAGAACTTGAAGGGTGGTAAGAGTTATGATCGTCTGACCCCCTTATTTATACTCGTTTAAATTTCAGTCGTGCGACTGAACCCATACTTATGCTTCAGTCGTGCGACTAAGCCATGCTTAACTCGTGTGACTAAACCATACTCCTTCATCCATACATACGATTGGCTCAATCTTATGATCCAATCGCATGGATGTCTCATACTCATGGTCCAGTCGTGTGCCTTGCTCATACTTATGGTCCAGTCATACGATTGGCCCATACTTATGATCCAATCGTGCGATTGACCCATACTTATGAGTTTTACCTCACACACTTTCAAACACTTAAAATTTTTAACTTTTGATATTTAAACATTATGATCGATGATCATCTCAAACATGATCTTTTAATTTAAATTATTTAATCACCTCAGACGTGATCCTTTTAATTTTAAAACGGATTGGTCATCTCAGACGTGACTCATTTAATTTTGAACATTTTGGTCACCTCAGACGTGATCCTTTTAACTTAAATCTTATGTGATCACCTCAGACGTGATCCTTTTAATTTAAAACCCGATTGGTCACCTTAGACGTGACCCTTTTAGTGAGTGATTCACAGATTGAATACGGATGTATAGTCTGACTTTTACCTACCAAATAACTAAAAGTTAAATAAAACAACTAGAAATTTTAAAAACAAAACACGATATATTTTTTGTATTTTTGATTGGAGATGGATTTAAACCTATTAGAGTACTTCTAACCGATTTTACTTCCTGGACAACACAACTTCAATTATATTTTATCATTTCTGGTATGATTCATTATGGAATCATTATGGAATCATACAGGTATATCAGAATCATTTTGGGATATTTTAATAAACTATTTTGATGCTAGATTCCTGTTTTGACCGAGAGTCAATAGCAATTTTAGGAAATCATACTCGAGCTACAAGATACACA
>BJCM01266127.1:0-19432 GCA_018326385.1 Flaveria bidentis | reverse complement strand
ACATAACCCTAGCCGTCTGAGATCGTCCAGTACGTCTCTTCCAAGTTCATAGAATGTTTCTGATCATTCCTATTCCATTCTTAACGTATTCTAATCGTTAGGTTTGATTGGATTATCGTTTTCTTTGATTGGATCGCCAATCAAATAGGATTCCGCACTATTTGATCTGGTTTCACGTCGAATCAGTTAGTACACCGTACGTAGCAGGTCCTAACACCCATTTTCCCTTGAATCCATTTGAACGTAGCTCCTTTATTTCCAGCAAATGAGTCATGTCCTTGTTTAATTTGTTTGACATTTGAAAGGAGAGACAGGTTCACGGTGATGTGCCTAGACGCCCCACTATCAACAATCCTGGTGTTTGTGATAGCACTGTAATGGACACGCTATGAAGATTCGGTTGAATCAGCCATCAGCGCAGAGTTTGACTCTTTAGATGCTGGAGATTCTAAACTTTTTGTTCTGAGATCTTCTTCAATCAAGTGATTCACCATATTTGCAGTATCTTCAGTATCTGACATCACTAGTTCAACCGCGATTTCATCTTCACTTGTAGTGTCATCATCCAAACCCTCAACATTTGCAATGTTCGGTTCACACGAAGATACAAAACAAAAGATCCAATCTTGACCTTCGTTGTCTTATGCAGTTAAAGCCTTTGTATCTTTGCTTGACGAGGCAGCTCCACTTGTGGGTTTGTCTTGACGATTGAAAGATGAGAAAAGATTACCATTACCTGTCTTCTTGGGCTTAATACATTCACATTTGAAGTGCCCCTTTTCTCCATAGTAAAGCAGGTAACTTTGGTTTTGTCAAAACCAAAGGTTGTATCTTTTGTGGTTATCAAGTTCTGTCCTGTCTTCTTCATAAAATTTTTACCTCTCCTGACTGCACTTGCCAAAGCCCACATAATGTCCATTCTTTCTAGTTCATTCTCGTCCACCTGCTCGTAACCTTCATCCGCCAGATGGCAATTTCCGATCTTTCCTACGACTAGACCATCATAAGAATGAATAATCGCTGCTAGAAGGTCCATATGTTCCTTTGCAACCTCCACAGTAATATTTGCGAGATTCTCGGTCTTCAACTTCATAGCATTTGCTTCAGGTGCGATGTATTGGGTACTAGATGACATTGATGTTTCAAATCCTAAAGGTGTAGGTTAAGAAGGAGCGGTTGAACTAGACACAAATGTTGTATGAAGAGGTGCTCCAGAATTGGTTGACGTGGAAGAGGATTTATAAAGTGAAGGATTCTGGTCATAGGATCCTTTCTGTGACATGTACTTCATCCTCAGTTCCTCCTCCCTCAATTTCAGGATGAAGTCGTTTATGTCTAATTTTGCCAGTAAATTGTTCTGTCTCAAATTAGACGCAAACGTGTCCTACTTCTCTGACAGACCATCGACCAAGCTTGAGACCTTATCTTCCATTGACGTTGTGACTCCATAAGTGTGCAACTCACTCATTAAATGGTAGAACCTGTCTGTGACATCATCCAAGCTTTGTTTACCCATCGAAGAGAAGTTATCAAACTCCCTCTTCAAAGCCTTTGCCTTTAGAGATTTCAACAATGCATTCCCGTCATATCGATTCTCCAAAGCTTCCCATAACTTCTTTGCCTGTTTGTTCTCAATAAAAAGGTGGAATATGTCCTTAGGTATCGACTGAGTCAATAGAGCATACACCTTCTTTTCAGCATTGTACTTCACCTTCTAGCTATTAGTCATGCCGCCCAAAGTAAGTTTAACACCATCAGCACCAACCGACATACTGTAACCCATCTCAATAGATTCCCAAAGGTTGGGATCAACTCCATTAAGATAGATCTCGAATCGATGCTCCCATTATGGGTAATAATCTAATGTTATAAGTTTAGGGGGCGTATTGTGATTCCCAATTTCATTTTCCAGAAGTAAAAGATTCTGGATTCGAGAGTCCCTTTCAGCAGTAAACGCAGAGTACTGATTTTCCATTTCAATAAACTTTTAACTTCAACCTAAGACTTAGTCACTCGTGCGAATGGAGAAGTGCGAATGGGCCAATAGTGCGATTGAACAAATGCGGATGGGTCAATCGTGCGATTGGACAAATGCGGATGGGTCAATCGTGCGATTGGACAAATGCGGATGAACAACCGTGTGATTGGACAAATGCGGATAGACAATGCGAATGGGGTGATTCAGTCGTACGAATTCAGTCATGCGTATAGGATGTATGATTGAGTTTAGTCGTGTGATTGAGCCAATTGTGCGACTGAAGGCTGCTGTTTTTGCAAAATAAAAGATTTTTGAATCTTTGACACTAAACCACGATTCTTCAAGAACCCTAATCTGTCATATGCCGAAAAACCTAAACATTTTGACCTAGAGATGTCGAAACACTGTTTTACTAAAAAAAGGTGACTCTTTTGAATGAAAAACGTGATTGTTGCACCAAAACTAATCGAATCTCACGCAAAATTAGGAGCCAAGGCTCTAATACAACTTGTTTAAACGCGCTTGTAATCATTAGGTTTTATCAATGAAACCATTGAATTATTATTCATTATCTTGTTTGTCTCTCGGTATTCTTTTTTCGTCCGTCAAAAACACGCTCAGATATCAACCGATCCAGCAACTTAACAATTGGTATCAGAGCCAGTTACTACTAGAATGATCTAACAATATTTCTAGCAACCCGAGCTCTTGATTTTTGGATCTATTTCATTTTCTTTGACGTTAAACCCACTTCGTGTTCTTCGTGTTTTGCTTAGATCTTGTTACATGTGTTGTTTCTATGTTAAACATCTACAACCGATCCATCTGAAAATCAGGGTGGATTGGAGCCGGCTTGGGTCAACCCGGACTATCACCTCCTTGACCAGCATCTTGGTCATCATCATCATCTGAGTCATCGGATGGTAGTTCAATGGGCTCAACATCAGAATCACTATCGTCGTGGAGTCACTTCTTGTGAGAAGGCGGCACGTAATCTGCACTGGCAAGGTGCCCAAACAATATCCTCACAGGGGGTATCACCTGCATCCCTATGTACACATTCATCCTTCCTAGAGTGGTGTCATCCGTAACCTCCAAACACACAATATCGTCCTTCTCCTTGGGCAGTAATGGGAGCTTCTCATCTATGATCATCTTCAAGAACTGTGGCTACATGCAGAAGCTCTCTTTACCCTTTGCGTTAAGGTTCTTGATCAGGTACGTGAATATCATGTTGGAGAAGCTGAAGGGTGGTTTAGCCCCTGTGCCACGTAGGCATTATGGATTTGGTCCGAGAGATCATCGAATCCACCCCTCCGTGATGCAATGCACTTGAGAATGACGTGTGCTAAGTACTTGAACTGCGGACACATGTTGCTTTTGTTCAGCACACCTGCGTTGATGTCCCTAGAGTACCTCATCCTGAGGAAACATACCCGAACAATCAAGGGGTGTAGCGTGGTTGGGTGATCAGCATCATCACCTAGGTCAAGAACATGTTGTATGTCTGCTACTATCACCTCTATCTCTTGCCCACGGATGGTGTTGCGTATATAGTACGGCTCCGTAGATCTGTCAACCAATGCACCTTCCCAGAAGGCCTGCTGTATAGATTGGTAGGGTGTACATGGTGTAGATATGGATCTGTGGATCCTAGATCGCCTCAAAAAATCATTGATGCCCATAAAATCAGCAGCGTTCCTAGTGGTGACATCTAGATGAGCACAAATGTTGTGCTTGGTGTTGATGATCCACCTTTCTGCCAAGACACATAAACATTAGGATTGTCCATAACAGAAACAGTTGAAACTTAAACTCTTTTGAAATCAGTCTGGTTTAATCGTGCGATTGAACTATTTGACTAAGTTCAGTCGCGCGATTGAGCATGCGGCTGAGTTCAATCGGGTGACTTAGAATGCAGTTGACTTCAATCGGGTGATTTATCATGCAACTAAGTTCAATTGGATGATTGTGCTCATACGCCTTGTTCATTCGGTCGATTCAGACATTTGCCCTGTTAAATCAGGCGACTGAGCATGCGGCTGACTTCAATCGGGCGATTTATCAAACGGCTGAGTTCAATCGGGCGATTGTGCTTATACGCCTTGTTCATTCGGCCAATTGAGTCATTCGCCTATTTCAATCATGCGATTGAAGTTCATTCGGAGTGTCTAGTAAGATAATTCTCTGTTCGACACGCTAACACTGAATCTAGGTTAAAACTTGATGTTAAGCGTTGTGTATAGACTCTTTAGTCTCACAGGAACCCTAAATATCACTTCTTGTAGAACCCTCAGCCTTCTTCACCCCAGAACCCTCAGCCATAGGCTTCTTGCAGTCTTTACTCATGTGGCCCTCCTCGCCACAATTGAAACATTGGACCGTACGATAGTCCCTTGCTACATGCCGCATCTTCCCACATTTGAAGCACAAGTTCGACCCCATCCTACCTTCCCCACTATGCTCCTTTCCTCATCTACCACACTTCTTTGATCCTGCCCCAGATGTGACCACACGGAGGTCATCCACCCATGCCTTCTGGTTACCCGTCGGGGCACCACCCCGACCAAACCTCTTTCCATTCCAATTCTGATCACTAACAACTTTCTTGCTATCTTCGGTCACCACCACAGTCCGCTCATCATACAGTCTCCCTACCACATTCACCGCTGACCTAAACGTGCTTGGTCGGGCAACGATCATGTGCCTGCAAATATCCGTCGGCAAGCCTTGAATATACCTCTTGATCATTCGAGACCGAGGCGTCACTTGATACGGCACAAGCCTTGCCATTTTATTGAATTTGGTGGTGTATTGTTGATGTTCATAGTTCATTCATCCAGCTGCAGGAATTCCCTCTCCATCTTATCCATTTCCCGGTGAGGACAAAACTAATCAATTACCAATTTCTTCAACTTAGACCACCTCATTCCTCCGATTGCCCGACTAACCTCAGCTTGGACTGTATTGTCCTACCAACACAGAGCCGAGTCCATAAACGAGTGGGCATCAAACTTCACCTTCTGGTCCTCACGGCACTCGCCGATATTCAGAACAACTTCCATTTCTCTCACCAATCAGTGAGCAGCAGTAGCAGTGCCATTACCATCAAAAGTTGGGGGCTTGCACCATTGAAATGCCACGTAGTTACAGCCTCGTACCGCCTCTGGCGTATGCTCTTCTTCTTCATCTTCTTCTTCATTATTAGACAGAACCGTCTTAGTCTCGGGATGTCTTCTTTCACCCGTAGGTCTACTCCTTTCCCTTCTTTCCCCATCTCTAACAGCCTTTATCACTTCGGTCACCACAGACGGTAGGATCGTCTACATGACTTGGTGCACTTCCTCCACGACCGCCTCCTTCACTGAGGCTCTCAGATTAGCACTCTCATCACCGCCCTCCGGATGAGGGGTCTCGGGTTCTTCATGAACCACCTTTTCGACTCTAGGACTTCCTCTCGTAACTCATAGTTCAGTACCACGTCCACCACCACCATGCGAAGCTTTTGATGATCTACCACCAGCCATCCTCTAACTCACACTAAAAGATTTAAACACTAACACGGTCATTCAAGGGAACAACTAAGTTCATGTCAAGTATAGTAAGTCCCTAATTACAGTGGCCAGTTGTGATTAGCCACTTACTTAACTCTTCATACCCCAAGCATTACCAGTCCTAACTACATGAGTATCTAAATCTACAACCAACACATAAACCACATAACATGTGCACGTATTACCGGTTAACAATATGAAAATACCTAATGGCACGTAGCTACTCAGACTGGCATCCCTTCCCTTGCCGTCCCATTCTCAGTTTAAGTTTAGGTTTATTTTTAAAGTTACCCATTTCACTTAGACTTTGGCTCTGATACCAACTTGTAATGCCCCATTCTCGGGACGCTTATAGCTGGCCAATCATCGCTCATAAAACATATAATTATATTAAATTTCGTTAAACATTGCAGTGGAACATTAAAATAACTTTTTCATTATAAATTCTTTTGCAAAATAATACAACATTCGTTACACAATTTCATTTGTTTGCATTACAATTCAAAAACATCAACAAAAGAATGCCATCCAAATGCTAAGTAGCTGCCCCGCGCTACTCACAGCTGGCCAATCATCGCTCATAAAACATATAAATGCTCACCTACCAATTGGAAAATGCATGAAAAGTCAGCGTCGCTGAGTGAATTCTAGTTTAACAAAAACATACTTTACATTCATTAAAACCGTTCTTTAGTTTTGCATGTGATCACGCATCATACATACACATAGATAATATCATTATTATCTTCATCATTCGTTCGTTCATCGTTACATATTTTCATTCCGTCAACACTGTGAAATTTACCCTTCCGTCATGCATAAAGTTGGTACTGGACTGAAGTCTATTATAGGCCTTCCATCATGGTGCACAACAGCTTGACCATAATACCGAAGGTAAATTCAGGTGTACCATTGTCATGTGCTATGCCCTTCCGTCATGCATAAAGCTGGTAATGGGCCGAAGTCTATCATAGACCTTCCATCATGGCACATAGTAGCCTGACCACAGTACCGAAAAGCTACCATGGTTCCATACAAATGGACAATCACAAAGAAGGACCCCGATGTGCATCCTTCTGGGGTAGCTTACCGCACACCATTGGGCTAACACCCTACATTGGGGCATGTCCCGACATACAAGGCTTGCAAGACTTACATTACTTCCATCATTCATTAATGAATGTATTCATTCATTATGTTCCTCTTTTCGTTATCTTCCACTTTACGTTACATAATACTTTCATTTCATTCATTAACATTCGACGTAAAGCCATGGGAAAATAATCATACATCACAAGGAGCATAAGCATAACAGTCAACATCATCATCAGGCCATCATACATACATAACATACAATATGCAAAATCATACAACATCATACATCATCATCATGCATATGCATCAATCATACATTATAAATGTCCATCATAACATCTATGACCTCAAACAGTCAACTTACATAGCCCAAGGGAACCTCCCAAGTCAAAGCCTAAATTCCCCTTTTTCTCCAAAAAGTCATAAATATTCTAAGTGTTCATCCACATTTCCTTTACTTCATCCGCATTTGTCATCCGCATTTCCTTTACTTCATCCGTATTTGTCATCCGCATTTCCTTTACTTCATCCGCATTTGTCATCCGTATTTGTTCACTTAGACTTTCTCATCCGCAATAACCTTACTCATCTGCACTTAGCATACTTAGTCAACGCTCATCCGCATTTACCATACTTAGTCAATGCTCATCCGAATTGACTTTGTTCTGCATTTACCATACTTAGTGAATGCTCATCCGCATTTACTTTTATTCGCATTTACCACACTTAGTTAATGCTCATCCAGATTGACTTTCATCCGCATTTACCATACTTAGTCCATGCTCATCCGCATTGAGTTTCATCCACATTGACTGCACTTAGGCACTTATTCTCAACCCATTCGTACCCAAAAATCAGATTCAGTTCCCAAACACCATCTATCATGTTCTAAGCATAAATCTTACCTTCTAAGCCTTAGAAACACAACCATAACATCAACAAGTATAAACATAATCCAATATCATATCGCAATCAGAGCATACATACATTCACACACACGGGTTTAAAACCCAGTTTATAAAAACATTCATTCATGCATTTCCAGCCCCAAAATCAATTTAAACATGTAAAAAGAGGGCTTCTAGAACTCACCTTTGCAGCTCTTAAGTATGGCTTCTTCTAAACTTGTTTGCAAATTGAATTCAACTGCCTAGAAACCCACTAAAAACATTCTCGAACACATACAAACACTCATAAGCATAAACCCGAGGATATAACCAGTCAAGAACATCATAAAACTATTAATTATTACCTTGAATTCAAATTCTTTCTTGTCCTTACTTCAAAACCGAGAGTTTACTACTGCTCTTGCCACTTTCTCTCTCTAAAATCCGAATGTTTGTGGCATATGGGCGGCCATACCACCTTTTACACCCACTTTTCAAACATTTTGTCCTTTTGGACTATTTTTACCCCTAGACTTGGGTTTTATTTCTTTTCTTTCTTTTTCCTTCACTTGTTCGAGCAATTATTTTCTTGTTTGAGAAACAATGAATTTTAGAATATTTAGCTTATGCTTATCCTCAGATCAGTGCCACCGCACAACAAAGAGGCACACATCCTATCTTCTTGTTCGAGCAATTATTTTCTTTTTGCACATATCGTACCAACATAAGTTATTAGCTTGATTGCGTTTTGCATTTTTCATGTGCTTTGCTCATATTTTATGGTCGTCCGCACACATATGTGGCGTTTGTTTTGCTCTTCACCCCTTTTTGGAACAACGTTGATTGTGTTAACTAGGGATAAGATGGGAACCCATAGCAGGTTGAACAACTTAATTTGTAATTTAAACCACCAATGAGGTCTATTTGTCTATTATGTTGAATCTACTAACATATCATATAATGAACTAGCAGCCTCTAGGTATACTTTCTCTATGTTACATTGGTAGCCTACTAGTTTAACTATCATTTTTCATTTTAGTTTGGTTAGACTTTATAGACTTAAACTTTGACTTTTGCATCTTAATCAGTTAACCTTTTTGAAGTCCCATATGATCTGTTCCCTTTTTTCTATCATTTTCCAAATACGTTGAATCAGTATCACAAATTTGATTTCTTTCCTTTTAGCTATGTTGTTCTCCTCCCTTGTTTTTTATGTAATTAAATAAAACGAATAATTTAATACTAATCTAACCTATTCTCCCCCTAAAGTTCTAAAACCAAAAATATTTTTTGAGTTTTTGGATTTTATAGAAACATGAAATTAAAATAAAAAAAATAAAAGAAAATTAAAAAAAATATAAAATAAAAAGTTGTCGGACTAAGCATTTTCATACTTTGTGATCACATCACTTAATTTCTTTTTCACTTGAATATTCGTATTTATTTTAACATCGATTAATTGCTTTTCAAAACAATCATGTATAAAGTGATACTTAATGCCGATGTGTTTAGTTTTAGGATGTTGGACTAAATTTTTAGTTACGACTATAGCAGCAGAATTATCAACATATATTGGAGTGTTAGAGAATTGCAAACCGTAATCCCGCATTTGCTCTTGAATCCAAATGATCTGTGAATAGCAACTTATAGTAGCAACATATTCAGCTTCACAAGTTGACATAGCAAGCGATGTCTGCTTCTTACACTGCCAAGCGACTAAACTCCTCCCAAAAATTTGACATCCTGCAGATGTTGACTTGTAGTTCATTTAACACCAATGAGATGGTCATGAGGATATGTTTTAGCGTAATCCGAGTCACGATACACAGTATAATCCTGCAACGCAATCCGAATCACTATACGCTGTAAGCTCAAAATCATCGTCATGAGGATACCACAACCCGAGTGTTGGAGTACCCTTCAGATAATGGAATATTCTTTTAACACCAATGAGATGGTTGGCTTTGGGTTTTGCCTGATATCTGGAACAAAGACACATCGCGTACATGATATCAGGTCGTGAGGCTATGAGGTACGTGAGGGATCCGATCATTCCTCGGTACATGGTGGCATCCACCAGATCACCATTTTCGTCGAGTGCCACGTCGTGGTTTGTAGCAAGTGGAGTCCCATTTGCCGAAGCATTCTCCATATCGAACCGACTGAGGATATCCCCTACATACTTGGTCTGATGTAAAAATATTCCATTTGGTGTCTGATCCACATGTAACCCAAGAAAGAACTTCATCTCTCCTATGGCACTCATCTCAAATTTAGTTTTTATTACTCCTTCAAATTCTTTACACAATTCTTCATTTTTGGAACCGAAGATTATGTCATCAACATAAATCGATACAAGTAGTAAGTCATCATCTTTTTCTTTGATGAATAGTGTGCAGTCAATTACTCCTCTACGAAAGCCGTGTTTCACAAAATGAGTCGCGAGCTTCTCATACCATACTCTTCGGGCTTGGTGGAATCCGTAGAGAGCCTTATCCAGCTTGTAAACTTTTTCATGGTGATACGGATCCTCAAAGCCTTCGGGTTGACTGACATACACTATCTCCCGGATTTTACCATGAAGGAATGCACTCTTCATATTTAGTTGATAAACTTTAATCTTCATATAAGATGCATAGGCTAGGAAGATACGGATTGCTTCCTATCTCGCCACAAGTGCAAACACTTCATTGTAATCTATACCTTGAACTACAAGTCGAGCCTTGTTTCTGATTATGACCCCTTGGTCATCTTTCTTTCATTTCAAGACCCATTTAGTGCCAATTATCGTAGCACCTTTTGGTCTATCCACCGGTGTCCATACTCCTAACTTCTTGAATTGATGAAGTTCTTCTTGCATGACACTCACCCTTGCCTCATTGTTTAATGCTTCACTTACATATATTGGCTCAATTGAGACACAAGACATTGATAGGCACCATCGTGAAGATCGCCTTTTTCCATGACTAAGGCATAATCAGCTGAGTATTGCTGATTTCTTGTCTGTACTCCCTATTGTACATTCCTTATGACGTTGTCCAGAGGATGATATAAAATAAGTTGAGCTTCAGGAGTGGTGGGAATGACTACTTCCTGATCCAAATTGTAAATTCCTAGTTCAGTATTGTAGCCGTTGGAGTGCGAGGTTCCAAAGTGTCAGAGGCATTAACATCTGATGCTTGTGTACTTTCAGTAGCAGGAACCTATTCCTCCTATTCCACATGAGCATTCTCCACTTCTTCATCGTTAGAGGAAGAGTCACTAATCTCTAGGGCTCCCCCTGAATGACTAGAAGACTCACCTTGTGAACCTGATGTTGTCGAGTCTAGTGACGGTGTGTTTAAGACATCATACATCATCTTGGTCGATAACTCATAATCAGAAGGGGAGAGAAGGATGTTGAAGGACTTAAAGAATCCATCATAATCGAAGAAGAATGCGGGTCCTTTTCCAGCAAGGGGGTGGCGTATCTCTTAACGTCGACATTGCACCACACTTTTACTTGAGCCGTTGAGTTGTTGTAAACTCTCTTATTCGGTATGTTGTATCCTAGAAAAATTCCTTGTTTAGCCTTTTCACTGAACTTCCATCACTGATTTTTATTTAGTAGCGTACATGGTGCACCAAACGGTTCGAGGTACTCTAGATTAGGTTTACGTCGTTGGAGCAACTCGTAACATGTTTTACCATGACGTTTGACCACTAGGACTCGATTTAGGGTGTAACATGCATTGGCAACTGCCTCATTCCAAAATTGGGTAGGGAGTTTCGAGTCAGCTAACATCGTTCGTGCTGTCTCTATCAAGCTCCTGTTCTTTCTTTCAGCGATTCTGTTCATTTGAGGAGTGTAGGCAGATGTGAACTGGTGTACAATTCCTTTCTCTTTGCAGAATGCCTCTATCCACTAGTTCTTGAACTCAATACCGTTGTCCTAATGGATTTGCCTTACCTTTAGCTTGTAGAGTGACTCCAAAGTAGTTACCAGCTCTTTGAATGATTCAAATTTCTCTGATTTGGATTTCAGAAACATCAACCAAGAAAATCTTGAGTAATAATTAGTAACTACATAGCAGTACAAATCGCCGACAATGCTATTTTTACTAACTAGGCCAAACAAATCCATGTGAACAAGCTTAAGAGGCAGGTCAATTGAATGAACTTTCTTTGCCTTGTGAGATTTCTTTGTATGTTTCCCTTTCTTACACGCAACACAGAAATCCAGTAGTTGGAAGTTCTTAACATTAACTCCATTTACTAACTGTGAGGGGACCGTGTACGTATGTACAGAGTTAAAAAACCGATCGGTTAACATCCGAGCGTGTTCTTGATGGAAGGAAAAAGAAAACCAAGAGAAAAACAAGATAACGAATAATAATTCAATGCTTTCATCGATAAAACCTAATGATTACAAGCTCATTTAAACATAACAATCACGACACTTGGCAAGGTGAGATCGAGCATGATCTCCCCTCTCATCTGACAGCACCTAGGCCCCGGGCGCACTCTCAAAAACCTTCCTACACAATGAAACTAGTATTTATAGGCCTCAGCCCATTTTAGATGCGACTGGGCCCATTCGTACGATTAGGCCATGCGTAATGTTAAATCGTACGACTGGACCATACGTATGGCTCAATCGTACTACTGGACCGTACTTATGTTTTAGTATTACGAATGGCCCAATAACATCTCTTAGTCGCACGACTAGTCCATTAGTATGACTTAGTCATACGACTAAGTCTGATTCGCATATGTTCCTGCGAATAACCCAATTTCATGTGTTTACAACATATAAGGTGTATTACATTAAGCCTAGACTATTCGTCAAGCGACGGACACACTATATATGACAATATATGCTCCAACAACACATATGGGTTAACCTATATATATATATATATATATAATGTATGACATAATAAAGATTTAGAATTGTTCACTACAAATATTGATTAAAGTTCTAAGCCTATACAAAATGATATAGTCCTATAGTTCCTATATCAAACAACCTCATCGTCAAGTTGAGTTTCAGATGGATTTGACTCCTGAAGCTGCTCCGATTGCGTGAGCACCTTACCGGTTAGCACCTAATGAACTACATAAACTATCTACACAACTCTAGTAGCTGTTGGATAAAGGGTTCAACCGAGCTCATCTCCGTGGAGAGCCCTATTCTATTTGTTAAGAAAAAAGATGGCACATTCCGAATGTGCATCGACTACAGGGAGTCGAACAAATTCATAGTCAAGAACCGATACCCTTTACCTTGTATCGAAGACTTGTTTGATCAACTTCATGGATCAAGATATTATTTGAAGATTGATTTGAGATTTGGTTATCACCAACTGACAGTCCAAGAAGAAGACATCTCGAAAACCACATTCCGTACTCGTTATGGTCACT
Organism: Flaveria bidentis; assembly: GCA_018326385.1. NCBI lineage: Eukaryota > Viridiplantae > Streptophyta > Magnoliopsida > Asterales > Asteraceae > Flaveria > Flaveria bidentis. The sequence goes on along the minus strand of BJCM01266127.1, from coordinate 6,515 downwards.
ATGAATTCTTGGTCATGCCATTTGGGTTGACTAATGTACCAACAATCTTCATGGATCTCATGAATCATGTGTGCAATCCCGATGACATCTCGATGACATCTTGATCTTCTTTAAGACCAAGCAAGAGCATGAAAAACACCTACATTTAATCTTGGAATAACTCTGTAAGGAAGAATTATATGCCAAATTTTCCAAGTGTGATTTCTGGATTCGTGAGGTGTAATTTTTGGGTCACATTATTAATGAGAAGGGAATACATGTGGATCCTGTAAAGATTGAGGCTATAAAGAATCGATCGGTACCCAAGATGCCTAGTGAGATAAGGAAACTTCTTGGAATGGCAGGGTACTATTGGCGTTTCATTGAGGGATTTTCAAAGATCTTTCAACCTCTTACAGCTTTGACTTATTAAGGTTACTTATAAATGGGATGAGAGTCAGAAAACTACTTTTTAGTTGCTGAAGCAAAAACTTTGTAGCGTGTAATATTAGCATTATCTGAAAGAAGTGATGATTTTGTTGTTTATTGTGATGCTTCTATCCAAGGAATTGGTTGTGTCCTGATGCAACATGACAAAGTAATAGCTTATGCCTTGCAGAAACTAAAGATACATGAAAGAAACTACACTACTGATCACTTGGAGTTAGGAGCAGTGGGTCTTTGCCTTGAAGATATAGAGACATTACTTGTACAGTACCAAGTGCACTATTTACATCTCACAACAGTGTTCAACATATCTTTGAGCAGAAAGAGCTTAACTTGAGGTAGTGGCGTTGGGTGGAATTGTTAAACAACTATGATTGTGCTATTCAATACGACCCGGGAAAGGCAATTGTAGTCACCGATGCCTTTAGTAGAAAGGAAACCGCTAAGCCGCGACAAGTGTGTGCCTTACAACTAACGATTAGCACTCACTTGCCCGAACAGATTAAGGAAGCCCAGACGGAAGCCTTGAAAGGTGAGAAGGTTGGATCTGAATCTTTATGCGGGACAAATATATAGTTGGAAGTCAAATCCGATAGAATACGATATTTCATGGATAGAATTTGGGTACATTTACATGGGAATCTAAGAGACTTGGTTATGAGTGAAGCACATAAGTCTAGATATTCAATACATCCTCGCTCTGATAAAATGTAACATGACTTGAAAGCACACTATTGGTGGATTAACATGAAGGCAGATGTAGGTACACATATGAGCAAGTGTTTGACATGTTCTAAGGTTAAAGTGGAATATCATAAGCCATCCGGGTTACTACAACAACCTAAGATCCCCTTGTGGAAGTGGGAATAGATTTCTATGGACTTCATTACTAAATTGCACAGGAATCCTAGTGGCTGTGACATGATATGAGTGATCCTGGATTGACTAACTAAGTCAGCTCATTTCTTGATGATCAAGGAAACTCTGATAAAATGGACAAGTTTCCGCTGTAGTGTTTACTTAAGGCAAATGTTTAGGCGGCTACTCGGCTCTTTTGGATGGCATCCATTTTTATAATGCTTTTGTGATGTAATGCAACATGTATTTTGTAACTGGATAATGATTATTATTTTTTAAAATCCTTTATAATGAAATGAAATGTCATTTGGAAATGTTTCCGCTGTAGTGTTTACTTAAGGCAAATGTTAATATATATGTTTTATGTGCGATGATCGACCAGCTGTAAACATCCCGGTAACGGGGCCTTACAAATTGGTATCGGAGCCAAAGTTTAAGTGAAATGGGTAAAATTTTGAAAATAAACCTTAACTTAAATTGAGAATGGGACGGAAAGGGAAGGGATGCCAATCTGAGTAGCTGCGTGCCATCAGGTATTTTCTTTAATGTTAACCGGTATTTTGTGCGCATGGTATGTGGTTATGCGTTGTTTGTAGATTTAAATACTGATGTAGTCAGGACAGGTAATGCTTGGGGTATGAAGAGTAAAGTAAGTGGCTAAACACAACTGGCCATTGTAATTAGGGACTTACTATACTTGACATAAACTGAGTTGTTTCCTTGAACAACCATGTTGGTGTTTGAATCTTTTAGTGTGCTTGTGAATCGCCGGTGGTAGATCTTCGAAAGCCTCTCGTGGTGGACGTGGTGGTGGACGTGGTGCTGCACCACGGGTCACAAGAAGAAGACCTAGAGTTGAGAAAGTGGTTCACGAAGAACCCGAAACCCCTCATCCAGAGGGTGGTGATGAGAGTGCAAACTTGAGGGCCTCGGTGAAAGAGGCGGTGGTTGAAGATGTGCATCAGGTCTGAAGACAATCTTCCCGTCTGTAATGACTGAAGTTATCAAGGATGTACGGGAAGGGGAAAGAAAAGAGAGGAATAGGTCCTCGGGAGGACGGGAGCAACCGGAGCCTGAAACGGTTCTCTCTGATGACGAAGAAGAGGAGGAGGAAGAGGAGCCCGTGCAGGAGGTGACACGAGGCTGTAATTATGGGGCGTTTCAATGATGCAATCCCCTACTTTTGATGGTAACGGCACTGCTGTTGTTGCTCACTGATTGGTGAGGGAAATGGAAGTTGTGTAAAATATTAGCGAGTGTCAGGAGGACCAGAAAGTAAAGTTTGACGCCCATTCTTTTATGGTCTCAACTCTATGCTGCTGGGCCAATATTGTCCAAGCCGATGGTAGTCGGGCTATTGGGAGGATGAGATGGTCCGAACTGAAGAATTTGGTGATAGAGGAGTTTTGTCCTCATAGAGAATTGGACAAAGTTGAGAGAGAGTTCCTACAGTTGGAGGCGGGGATGATGACACATCAGCAGTTCACCACCAAGTTGAACGAGATGGCACGTCTAGTACCGGATTAGGTGACGCCTCCGTCGCGGAAGATTAAGAGGTACATTCAGGGTTTGCCAGCGGATATTCGCAGGCAGATGATCGCCACCCGGCCGAGCACGTTTAGGTCGGCGGTTGACTTGGCAGGGAGATTGTATGAAGAGAGGGTTGTAGTGGTGGTGGTTGAAGGTAGCAAGAAGGGTGGTGGTGATCAATACTGGAATGGGAAGAGGTTTAGTCGGGGTGATGCCTCGACGGGTAACAAGAAGGCAAAGGTGGATGACCGTCGTGTGGTCATATCGGGTGCGGTTTTGAAGAAGTGTGGTAGGTGTGGGAGAGTGCATAGTGGGGAATGTAGGCTGGGGTCAAACGTGTGCTTCAAATGTGGGAAGGTGGGGCATATAGCCATGGACTGTCGTACGGTCCGGTGCATTAATTGTGGCATGGATGGCCACATAAGTAGGGATTGTAAGAAGCCGAGGGCTGAGGGTTCTGGGGTGAAGAAGGTTGGAGGAGACGGACCATGGGCGAGCGTCAGGGCATTCAATATGACACAGGAGGAAGCCAGGACGGACCCTGATTTAGGTGCTAGTAAAAGTTTTATTTCTGTTGCTTTCTGTGCTAAGCTTCCTATTAGTAGTAGACGTGTTAATGTGCCCTTTGATGTAGAAAGTGACATAAGTAAGTCTACCAGGATCTCTGAGATGATAGAGGACTGTGATGTGGAACTAGAAGGTCATAAGTGTCCTGTTAGACCGTTCATGATGACCTTAGGTGGTTTTGATTTGGTCTGGGGATGGATTGGTTGGGGGACTTCGAGGCAAACATTGTGTCTTGCAAGAAAATGATTCGTTTGGCAGCGCCTGACGGAGGTTCAGTAACTGTTTATGGGGATCGGATCACGATGATCCTGGAGGTAATTTCAATGGCGGTGGCGGAAAGTGCATGAGGCGTGGATGTAGTGCCTACTTGGCCTATGTAAAGGACGCGGATACGCCAACACCATAACTGTCAGATGTACCGGTTGTGTGTAACTTTCCAGACGTGTTCCCAAAAGACTTACCAGGGGTGCCACCTGACTGAGAGATTGAGTTTTAGATTGATCTGATACCAGGTGCCCAACCTGTTGCCAAGGCACCATATCGGTTGGCTCCGACGGAGATGAAAGAGTTGATGGAGCACTTGCAAGAGCTACTTGAAAAAGGGTTTATTAGACCGAGTATCTCTCCTTGGGGTGCACCGGTACTGTTTGTGAAGAAGAAAGACGGTAGTATGAGGATGTGTATTGACTACCGTAACTGAACAAGTTGACGGTGAAGAATCGATACTCCTTACCGAGAATAGAAGATTTCTTTGATCAACTCCAAGGTGCTAGTTGGTTCTCAAGAATAGATCTTCAATCGGGCTACCATCAGCTAAAGGTGAAAGAGTAGGATGTTCCTAAAACAGCTTTCCGCACGCGTTATGGTCACTACGAGTTTCTTATCGTGTCCTTTGGGTTGACCAATGCGCTAACTACTTTTATGGATCTTATGAATCGAGTGTGTCGGCCGATGTTGGATAAATTAGTGATTGTGTTTATTGATGATATCCTGATTTATTCAAAGAGCGAGATAGAGCATGCAGGTCACATTCGAGAGGTGCTGGAAATGTTGAGAAAGGAGAAGCTCTACTCCGCGTTCCGGTTGCGCGAAGTTCAGTTCTTGGGTCATGTGGTGAATCATTGAGGGATTATGGTGGACCCGGCAAAGGTGAAGGCGGTGATGCAATGGAAGTCTCCAAAGACTCCATCCGAAATTCATTGTTTCTTGGGTTTGGCAGGCTATTACAGAAGATTTATCTAAGACCTTTCCAAGATCACTTCTCCAGTAACCAAGTTGACCTAGAGAGATGTGAAATTTCTATGCAGTCAAGCACAAGAGAAGGCATTCGAAGAATTGAAGGCGAGATTGACTCAAGCTCCTGTTCTATCATTACCCGATGAAAGTGAAGATTTGGTGGTTTATTCTGATGCTTCCTACCCTGGTTTGGGGTGTGTGTTAATGCAGAGAGGAAAGGTTATAGTCTATGCATCCCGATAGTCGAAGGTTCATCAGGTCAATTATCTTATTCATGACTTGGAGCTAGCAGTCGTGGTCTTCGCACTAAAGATTTGGAGGCACTATCTTTACGGGACGAAGTGCACCATTTTCACTGATCACAATAGCTTGAAGTACTTCTTTGAGCAGAAAGATCTAAACATGAGGCAGAGACGATGGTTGGATCTTATAAAGGATTATGATTGTGAGATCCATTTCCATCCGGGCAAAGCCAATGTGGTGGCAGACGCCCTTAGCAGAAAAGAGAGACCGGAGCCGATTCTAGTTGATCATGAGCTTGGATGTGATGAAGCAAGTCAAGGGGTTCCATGATAAGGCATTGAAAGAAGATCATCTTAACTTTGAGAGAATGAGAGGTCTGGTTGCGGAATTGGGTGAAAACACACTTGGTGTTAGGACACGATTTGGACGAACGTGGATCCATCATTTTGGGGATCTACATATGAAGATCATGGATGAAGCTCACAATAATCGATACTCCATCCATCCTGGTGCCACAAAGATGAATCAAAACATGAAGAAAGATTATTGGTGGTCGGGTATGAAACGCGACGTGGTGGAGTTTGTGAGTAAATGCCTTACTTGCCTACAGGTAAAGGCTGAGCATCAAAAGCCATATGGAAAGATTCAACCTTTGGATATACCGGAATGGAAGTGGGAGCAAATCACCATGGATTTCATTACGAAGTTACCGTGTACTACGAAAGGGTATATGCCATCTGGGTAATTGTTGACCGTTTGACAGAGAGTGGTCACTTCCTACAGATCCGCGAGACATATTCATTTGAGAGGTTGGCGGATCTTGTTAGTTCTCTAAGAAAGATTAACATGTTGTCTTTAGTTGTCTTTTAACATTTTGTAATAGTATAGGGACTATTTGTGTAATTAGTTAGTTCTTTTACTTTTTGTTTTCAGTATAAATAGCTTAGACTTACAGGTAGTAGGAACTAAGTATTGTATTTGAACCTGCTTTCATACTTTGTAATTGTCTTAGCTTGATATTAATGAAAACTTGAATTTGGTTGATATCTTGTTTTGATTTTGATTACTTTGTGTGAATTTCATTGAATTGTGTTCACAAATCATCACAGATTGGTACATTTGATCCTATCAAATGGTATCAGAACTGTTGGTAAGCTGTTAGTGATTGATTTTTGAAGTTTATCGAACTTTAAAAAAAATAAAAAATCTCACTGAATCTGTGATTGAGATACAATTCAATTGAAAATTTATGAATTTCAGTTGTGTTTCATCATCAGAAACATAATTTGAATCACAATTAGCAGTTCAATTCATCAAATTCAAGTCAATTTGTTGAATTTGTGTTCGAAAAAGGTTTGAAGTTTTCGGAATGAAAATCTCAAAATTGAGTGATTTGTTGTTGAAATTGAATGAAACTGATGTTAGAAGAATGTTTATCGGCATAAAACTCACTTAATTGGAAAGTTTCAATCGAATTTATCAACATTTGAAGAATTCAGAAGATTTGAGTTTGTTACATTCATATGAAAATGATGAATATGGCGCATGAGCTGAGATTGACTGGAAAATTTGTCTAAGTGTTAGGCGTATTAACACTGTGTAGGCGCATTAACACTGTGTGGACGTTTTCAGTTCAGACGTTTGACCACTGTTCG
>BJCM01266120.1:0-13858 GCA_018326385.1 Flaveria bidentis | reverse complement strand
GAAAGGGAAAGGGAGTGGTAAGAGCGCCACCACCAAAACCAGCAGAGAAGAAGCAAAAGGTTGCTTCGAGTGACCCATGCTTTAAGTGTGGGGAGATTGGACATTGGGCTATAAATTGCCCAGTCCATCTCAAAGAGTTGCAAGCTAAGAGGGATGCCGGGCAAACCTCAGGTACAATTTTCATGATTCATATTGATCTAAATTTAATATCCTCTAACACATGGGTATTGGATACCGGATGTTGAACTCACATTTGCAACTTATTGCTAGGGTTCAAAAGAAGTAATGACTTCAAGAAAGGGGATGTTAGCCTCTACATAGGTAATGGGGCAAAAGTTCAAGTTGAAGGCCAGGGGGACTACATCTTGAAGCTTCCAAATGGTTTGGAAGCAAATTTGAACAATATTTTGTATGCTCCTAGTTTGACTAGAAATATTATTTATGTTGCCCAACTAAGACAATATGGTTATGTTTTAACATTCATTGAAAATAAAATTCATGTTTCATTAAATGGCATATTTTATTTTAAAGCTATTCATATTAATAGTATTTATGAATTGGTTTGTGAAAACACATTATATGATGGCTCATTGTACCAAACCACCACTAAGAAACTCAATTTGGATTTGAGTGATACCTATCTTTGGCATTGCCGTCTTGGTCATATAAACAAGAAGCGCATACAAACACTTCAAAGAACGGTCTTTTAAAAGCAAGTGAATATGATTCATTTGATGTATGTGAATCTTGTTTACAAGGAAAAATGACTAAGGCACCTTTTGGTGGTAAATCCGAAAGGGCAAAAGATTTATTAGGCATCATACATTCGGATGTATATGGTCCTTTTAAGCCAATGACTAGGTACCATGAAAGATACTTCATTACCTTTACCAACGACTATAGTCGATATGGTTATGTGTACTTGTAAAGACACAAAGATAAAGCTTTTGAAATGTTCAAAATCTTCCAGAATGAAGTAGAAAATCAACTCAACAAGAAAATAAAAATTCTTCGCACCGATAGAGGAGGTGAATACCTAAGTGATGCTTTCAGAGATCATCTTAGAAGTCGTGGAATTGTCTCACAACTATCTCCACCTTGAACACCACAACACAATGGTGTTTCCGAGAGGAGAAATGGAACTCTATTGGATATGGTTCGATCTATCATTTTGGGGTTTCGCTTTGCTCTCTATGGCCCATATCTTGAATATGGCCCCAAACAAGAAAGTGGAAATGACACCTTTTGAAATATGGCATGGAAGGGTTCCATCACTATCATATTTAAATGTATGGGGTTGTGAGGCTTATGTTAAGACTCCCATCTTAAACAAGTTAGAAAGTCGTTCCACTAAGTGTATCTTCATTGGATATCCTAGAGATTCTATGGGATATTATTTCTATGATCCATCAGAACAAAAGGAGTTTGTTGCCAAGAAGGCTGAGTTCTTAGAAGCTAAATTCCTTACGGAAGGAAATAGCAGTAGAACTATGGATCTTGAGGAGGATCAAGAACCATAAACCGGTACACGTTTGGTTGACACTAGCACTCAACATGAGGATGTTGAGAATGATCAAGTGGTTGATCAATACACACCAAACGTTCGCAGGTATGGTAGAATTAGTAATCCACCTAAAAGATATGGATTTCTCGAAGATGGATAATATATGATTTGTGCTTAATGTAAAAGTTTGTCAAGGCTTACATTTGTGTAATGAAACAATGTAATAATATATGATTTGTGCTTTGATGTGTACTTATATCTAATTCATATATATAAACTTATTATATAGGTTTGAAGTTGTTATATGATGATTCATGCTAATAGACCATACTTATGGACCATGCGCATGAATACATCATGCTAATGAACCAGTCGCATGAATGAACTAGACGACTTGATCAGACGTATGAGTGAGACATGAGATTGACTCAGTCGAACGACTGAACTTTTAGTCGTGCGTAAGAATCAGTCGCATAGGTCTGTCGCACGACTGAACCATGCTAATGGTTCAGTCACACGAATGAAGACTGCAAAACCTATAAATACCACTTAATTCGTGAAAAAAAGAGACTTTTGACATATATTCATAACCTAGCCGTCCAGAGTGTCCAGAAAGCCTATTCCAAGTTCATAGTTTGCATCTGATCTTTTTCTACTCGTTCTTAACGTTTCTTTAATTGTTAGATTGATCGGGATTGCGTTCTCACTGATTGGGTCGCCAATCAAATAGGATTCCGCACTATTTGATCTCGTTTCATGCATAATCAGTTAGTACTCCATACGTACACGATCCTAACAACTTGGCCTATGTAAAGGATGTGGATACGCCAACACCACAACTGTCCAATGTACCTGTGGTGTGTGACTTTCCAGATGTCTTTCCCGAAGACATACCAGGAGTGCCACTTGACTGCGAGATTGAGTTTCAGATTGACTTGATACCAGGTGCCCAACCTGTTACTAAGGCACTGTATCGGTTGGCTCCGACTGAGAGGAAATAGTTGATGGAGCAACTGCAAGAGCTGCTTGATAAGGGATTCATTAGACCAAGTATATCTCCTTGGGGTGCTCCGGTCTTATTCGTGAAGAAGAAGGACGATAGTACGAGGATGTGTATCGACTACCGTTAGCTGAATAAGTTGATAGTGAAGAATTGGTACCCCTTACCGAGAATCGATAACCTATTTGATTAGCTTCAAGGTGCCAGATGGTTCTTAAGGATAGATCTTTGATTTGGCTACCATCAGATGAAGGTTAAGGAGCAACATATTCCTAAAATAGCTTTTCACACGCGTTACGGGCACTACTAGTTTCTTGTTATGTCTTTTGGCTTTATCTACGCGCCAGCTGTTTCTATGGACGTGATGAATCGAGTGTGTCAGCCGATGTTGGATAAATCAGTGATTTGTTTATCGATGATATCTTGATTTATTCCAAGAGTGAGGATGAGCTTGCTGGCCACATTCGAGAGGTGTTGGAGACGTTGAGAAGAGAGAGGTGGTATGATAAATTCTCTAAGTGTGCATTCTGGTTGCGCGAGGTTCAGTTTTTGGGTCATGTAGTGAATCCCGATGGGATTATGGTGGACCTGACAAAGGTGGAAGCAAAGATTTGGCGGTTTATTCAAATGCTTCCTACTCAGGGATGGGACGTGTGTTGATGCAGAGAGGAAAGGTTATAGCCTATGCATCCAGATAGTTGAAAGTTCATGAGGTCAATTATCCCACTCCCGACTTGAAGCTAGTAGCCGTGGTCTTGTGTTAAAGGTATGGAGGCACTATCTAGACGAGATGAAGTGCACCATATTTAGCCGAGGTACATAGGGCCTTTTTGAATTATTACTTGAGTAGGAGAGGTGGCTTATAGATTGGAGTTACTAGATGAGTTAAGTGGAATTCAGTCGATATTCCATGTAACTCATCTGAGAAGGTACTTAGCAGACGAGAATATGATTGTACCATTGGAGGATATCAAGGTAGATGAACAGCTCAATTATGTGGAGCAACCAGTGGCACTAATTGATCGTAAAGAGAAAAGGTTGAAGAATAAAGTGGTTCCTCTTGTGCGTGTACAGTGGAAGCATAGGAAGGGATCTGAGTCTACATGGGAGACTGAGGAAGAAATGAGACAACATTACCCATGATTGTTTGAGGAATAATAGGTTTCGGGGATGAAACCAAAATAAGGGGGTGGACTTGTAAGACCCGGTTATTTATAAAAGACAAAGGAAGAAGAATAAAGTGAAGAATAAGAAAGAAAATATATTTTACCCAAGTTAAGGGGTAAAAAGTGTCAAAAAGGACAAAATGTTTGAAAAAGTGGGTGTAAAAGGTGATGGCCACCCATCACCCTTTCCACACACTCAACATTCGGATTTTAGAGAGAGAGAAAGTGCAGAATTCGGATCTTGAAGTAGAACGGGAGCAAAAGGTCGAATTCAAGGTAAGAATTCGTGTATTTAAGATGTTCTTAACTGGTTTCATCCTCGGTTGTGTGCTTATGTATATTGTGCGCGTTCAGTTGTCTGTGTTTGGTGGGTTTTAGGCATTTGAGCTCAATTTGCAAACAGGTTTGAAGAAGTCTTACCCAAAGAGCTACAAAGGTGAGTTCTAGAACCCCTCTTTTATATGTTTTTAACTGATTTTGGGGTTGGAAATGCATGTATGAACTTTTTATAAAACTAGGGTTTCATACCCGTTTGTATGAATGTAGGTATGTTGCGGGTATGGTTTGATTTTGGACTATGTTCATGTTTGATAATGTTATGGTTGTGTTTCTATGGCTTAGAAATGTAAGATTTAAGCTTAGAACATGATAGATGGTGTTTGGGGACCGAAATATGATGTTAAGTGTGCCCTAGGCTGCTCATGCGCCCAAACAGTTGTTCATACGCCTAAGTTTCAGAATAACTTCTTAAGTGTAACAAATGCGGATGAGTAAAAAGGAAATGCGGATGAGCGTTGACAAATGCGGATGAATAAAAGTCAATGCGGATGAGTAACAATCAATGCGAATGAGTAACAGTAAATGCAGGTGATTAAAGAGGAAATGCGGATGAACATTGACAAATGCGGTTGAGTAAAAGTCAATGCGGATGAGTAACAATCAATGCAGATCAATAAAGAGGAAATGCGGATGAGCATTGACAAATGCGGATGAGTAAAATAAATGCGGATGAACAAAAGTTAATGCGGATGAACAAATACGGATGAGTAAATTCATGCGAATGAACAAATGCGGATGAACAAAGTTAATGCGGATGAGTAAGTTCATGCAAATGAACAAATGTGGATGCACAAATGCCGATAAGTAAGTTCATGCGAATGAAAAAATGCGGATGAACAAATGCGGATGAACAAATGCGGATGAACAAAAAAAAATGCGGATAAACAAAGAGGAAATGCAGATGAACTCTTAGAATATTTTCTGACTTTTTGGAGAAAAAGTGAAATGTAGGCTTTGACTTGGGAGGTTCCCGGGGGTTCATGTAAGTTGACTTTCGAGGTCATAGATGATGTGATGTATCATGTATGGTTGATGCTTATTGCATGATGATATGTATGATGTATGTTATGTATGTATGATGATGCCTTGTATGGCGATGTTTTGTGTGATTATGTTTATGTTCTTGTTATGTATGTTTATCATTCCTGTGGCTTTACGTGTTATAGTTGTGAAAGAAATGATAAAATATTATGTAACGTAAAGTGAAAGATAATGAAAGAGGAACATAATGATAGAATGCATGCATTAATGAAAGAGAAAGTATAGAAAGGCTTGGAAGCAAAATGTACGGAGGTGCATTGCTCTAAAATGCCGTAAGCTCAACTGTGTATGGATTAGCTAACCCTTAAGGATACATGCAGGGGTTCCAGTCTTTGTGACTGACCAACGGTGTGGTACATGGTTTATAGAGATTACTCACCTTGGTGCTGGTGCTAGGCTATGTGCGGTGTGGAAGTCATTTATGATCTTCGGCCCAGTACCCGAGTTATGCATAATGTTGGGGGTGTAGTATATGGTGGTTTATAGTGATTACTCACCTCGGTGCTAGTGCCAGGCTATGTGCAGTGTGGAAGTCATTTATGATCTTTGACCTAGTACCCGTGTTATGCATAATGTTAGGGGTGTAGTATACAGTTGGGATCTTTGTCGCTTACCCCGGTGCTGGTGCCAGGCTATGTGCAGTGTGGAAGTCAATTATGAACTTCGGCCTAGTACCCCATTTGTTTGGGGCATAGCTGATGCCATTGATCCAGACAGTGATAAAGAATGTGATAAAGAAGGAAAGAGTTAAAGAAAGTATGTGATGAACAGTAAAGGAAGATAATAATGATATTATTCATGTGTATGTATTATGCATGATCACGTACGAAAGTAAAGAATGGTTTTAATGAAAGTAAAGAATGTTTTAATATAAAACTAGAACTCACTCAACAACACTAACTTTTATGTGTTTCCAGTTGGCAGGTAATGTTGTTGAGGATGGCACGTTGTAGCTACTCAGCTCTTTTGGATGTCATCCATATTAATAATGCTTTTGTGTTGAAATGTAACATGTATTTTGTAAATTGATAACAATGTATTATTTTGCAAAAACAATTTTAATAAAAATGTTGTTTTCAAATGTTTCCACTACAACGATTTTATCAAGTTAATGAAATTATATGTTTTATGTGCAATGATTTACCAGCTGTAAGCGTACCAGGAATGGGGCCTTACATTCATGCACTTCCCCGCCACCGCCATCGAAATCACCTTTGGGATTGTAATAATTCGATCACCGTAGGAACTCCCGTCGGGCGTTGTCAGTCAGATCATCTTTTTACGACACACTATATTTACTTCATAGGCTGCTAGCCAGTCCATCCCTAGGACTACATGAAATCTGCCTAAGGTCATCACAAAGAGTCTAGCAGGAAACCTATGACCTTCTAATTCTATGTCACAACCTTATACCAAATCAGAGATCCTAATAGACTTACCAATGGAGTTTCTACATCGAAGGGATCATCAATACTTCTACTTCTACCATGAAAATTAGCAAAGAAAACATTAGAAATAAAACTCCTACTAGCACTAGAATCAAATAACACAAAGGCAAGAGTTTGGTTTAGTAGAAACGTACTTGACAACATCGGGGTCCATCCTAACCTCCTCTCGAGTCATTCTGAAAGCTCAGGAGCTTGCTCGCTGCCCTTCATTTCCGGTTGTCTTCTTTTCTCAAGAACCCTCAGCCCTCAGAATTTTACAATCCCTGCATATATGGCCCTCCTCACCGTAGTTGTAACATCTTGCAACCCTGCACTTTCTAGCCATGTGACTAACTTCCCACACTTGAAACAGACGTTCAATCCCCACCTACATTATCCCGTATGCTCCTTCCCACATCTACCACACCTCTTCAACCCCGCACCAGATCTAGCTACACTTCAGTTATCCACCATTACATTCTTGTTACTTGGAGCAATACCACCACATCCAAACCGCTTTCCATTCCAATTTCTATCGCCACCACCTTTCTTGCTCCCTTCCACCACCTTTCTTGCTCACTTCCACCACTACCACCTCTCTCTTATCGTACAACCTCCCTGCCAGATCAAACACCAACCTAAAAGTACTCGACCGGGTGGCGATTAGGTGCCTACGGATATCCATCGGCAAACCTTGAATTTACCTCTTAATCTTTCGTGACATGGGTGTCACCTAATCCGACACCAGCCACGCCATCTCATTGAACTTGGTAGTGTATTGTTGGTGTGTCATGGTTCCCGCCTCTAGTTGCAGGAACTCTCTCTCAATCTTATCCAAATCCCTATGAGGAAAAAACTCCTTAATCACCAACTTCTTCAGTTCAACCTACTTCATCCTTCCAATCCCATGGCTCCCTTTTGCTTGGACAATATTGTCCTACGAACATAAGGCCGAGTCTACAAATGAGTGAGTAGCAAACTTCATTTTCTGGTCCTCTCTATACTCGCTGATATCCAACACTGCCTCCATTTCCCTCACCTATCGGTGAGTAGGAGCAGCAGCGTTACCATTGCCATCAAAAGTCGAGGGCTTGCATCTCTGGAATGTTCCATAGTTACAGCCTCGTGTTGTTTCTCGCACATCTTCTTCCTCCTCCTTATCATCACTAGAGACAACCGTCTTAGTCTCCCGTTGCTCCCTTTCTCCTCTCTCCTCATTCCCCCTCTTAGAGGTCTTCTTCTTTCTCTTCCTCTCATCCTCCCACACATCTTTAATCACTTCAGTCACCACAAACATAAGAATCATCTACATGACTTGATGAACGTCCAACATAACGGCCTCCATCACTAAGGCCCTCAGATTACCACTCTCATCACCCCTTCCTGGTGATGGGTCACAGGCTCCTCGTGAGCCATCTTGCCAGTCTTGGCACGATTCCTAGTGACCCGTGTGTAGAGATTATATGAAGAGGCTAATGCAACCCAAACACCTAAAGTCTCTCATGCATGCATGCACATAGGTACTAAAGAAGAATGCTTAGGAAGTTTCACACAAGCAACAGAATACTCTAAGTGTGAAATCTTCCGAAGCCAAGACCAATATCTTCCGAAGCCAAAGATGAAGTCTTCTGAAGCTTTAGAGACAAAGTCTTCTGAAACAAACACTTGAAGACAGATTTCTTCCGAAGACTTTTAGTATACATGCTTTATCTGATGTACTTTATATAAAGTTGGATACCTTTCCGCTGCAACTCTGTAAAGTCACCAACTTTCACAAGTTGGTGAAAAGGTCCATAATTTTAGTAACTATACATTAAGGTCTTGAGTCTGTAACTTTCTACTTCATGTGCTTTATCCTTTTTGTAATTGATTAGGATGTGAGCTATGACATGTCATAGTCACTAGTCAAAAGGCAATATGCCTTTTGACTCTACAATTGATTTTGTTTGTGTCTAGTCAATTGTATCTAGCTGGCCTACAAAGTATGGCCGACTGTAGGATGTAGTAAATGTATATCAAGTACTTGTAACTTTCTGATATGCTTTGTAACGTTTGTAATAGAACTTGAGAAGGCAATATACTGTAATCTTGAAAACCATCTCCTTGTGTATTTTGCTATCTTTTTCTGTCTCATATTTACTTGTGTTCTTAGTATCATTACTAGAGGTTAACCGGTTTCACTATTTGATTAGTTAAGTGTTCTTAAGCAATTCTCTTCTTTGTGTCGTTATGTTGTATTTGCATACCCTTCAACGGTCCAACATTTGGTATCAGAGCTTTCTAGGCTCTTGATATAAAATCTCACCATCTTAAGATCCCTCACACACTCAAATACTTAACTTATCAAATGGCAACTATTTCCAAATCTGATATGGAAACTAGAACCATAACAAAGTCCCCACTGATCACTCTTGATGACCTTGACACCTGGTGCCAAAGAATGGAAGGTTTCATCAGGTCTCTAGACTCAAGAATGTGGGAGTCTATTGAAAATGGACCTTACATACCAAGCACCTCTTCTGCTATTGGTGGTGGTATGATCCCCAAGGCTGTGGCTGACTACTCAGATGAAGATAGAAAGAGAGCAGAGATTGATAAGAAGGACATGACAACCCTTCAGATTGCTCTACCAAACTCTGTGTATAGAGGTTTCAATAAATGCAAAACAGCTAAGCATTTGTGGGATGCATTGAAACTGATGTATGAGGGTTCCTCTGAAGCTAAAGAGAACAAGAAGGATCTCCTGAAGCAGCAGTTTAAAAATTTCACCTTCAAAGCTGGTGAAACCATGACTCAACAATACTTCAGGTATGTTGAAATTATGGATACCCTAGTGGATGGAGGAGTTGCTCTTGAAAACAGAGAGATTGTAAGGAAATTCATGTCCTCACTTCCTAGGCAATTGACACACTATTGTGTGGTTATCAAGAGAACTGAGAATCTGAAAACTCTCACTCTAACAGAGTTGTTAGGATTCTTAGTGGCTACCAGATGGAGATGACCATGCAAGGTTCATCTGGCAACTCTAACAATCAAATGGGTTCAGCTTTCATGTGGTTGAAAGGAATAGCATAGAACCCAACATCATCACATATGCTTCCCTGGCAACTCACCAAAGGGTCCTTTCATCACCTTCCCTGAGATACCAAGGGAGAACTACACTCAAGGAAGCCCATTCCAAGAGACAAGTTCTTCTCAAGCCTTTGTGTCCTCTGATGAAAGTTGTGGCAGCTTTCTTTTCACCCTTGAAGACCTGGACTATATCCATCCAGATGATTTGGAGTACATGGAGATAGTCCAGCAGATGGCTCTTCTTACTCACAGAGCCAAGAAGTTCTACAAGCAAACATGAAGAAAGTTTCCAAGCAATGCAACCAGTTGAAAGTTTGGACTGGACAAAATCAAAAGTCAAGTGTTACAACTGTAACTTGATGAGCCACTTTTCCAGGGAGTGTAAGGCACCAAGAACAAATGGTGGTCAAGCACAGTCCAAAGCTAACTAGAATGACAAGCCAAAGCAGCAGGCTGCAGTTGCTGTTGAAGAAGGAGGCTTTGACTGGAGCATTCAGGTGGAAGATACTTCTCCAAACCAAGCACTGATGGTAGATCATGATGAAGCAAATGTATTGGAACATCTCTGTACCCCTGAATGCATTGCTAAAGTTAACAGTTACATGACCTACAACTTATTAATGAGATCTGATCTTGAGTCCTTAAACATTTTTAAAGCTGATTTTAGAAAGTCTAAAAGTGATTATAAACTAAAGATAGAGGACTTAGAGAAAACCATTTCAATTCTAAAAATGAGCATACAAACTATAGGACTCAAATCAAGGATCTTATAACTAAGCTGACTAAGTGCCAGGCTGAGCTTGTGATTAGCAAAGCCAGGGCAGAAAAGTGTGTTCTTGAAGAAGAGACCTTCAAGAACGTGATATTCTCATTGTTCATGGGATGGTCAGGGAGTCAAGTTCAGGTACTCTTAGTTTGTTTACACAAATTTGCTTGCAAACATGGACTCCTTAGAGTACTACATGTTCCCTAGATATGTTCAATACATTCTTAACTGTGAACTGGGCTCACAATTAAGGGGAACATGTAATACTCTTAAACTGGGACAGATGAAGCCTAACATCTTTAAAATATTGAGAAAGCCCACTGTTGGCTTCTCTGGGGTAGAAACAACCCTTGTCCCAAAAATGTTAGAGCTTTTTGCTCAAGGTGAAAACCTAGCAGCACCAGCTAGTGTAGAACCCACACCTTCGACATCCCAACCACCTCACCTGCCACACATCACCCTCACCTACCAAAGAAAATACAAACGAATCCCTACTCAGACTATTCAGTCTATGCAGTCCCCTATATACTCACCTACATAAGAAGAAGTGGACAATAGACCTCCCACTTCTCCTGAGTTGCAGACCACTCCCGTTCCTTCAATGATCAGTGCTGAGGTTCCTCATGCTCAGCCTGATGAGCTCACAAGCCCAAATGGCTTAAGCCTTCACTCTGAGTCTCAACACTCAAGTGATCAACCTTTAGGGGACAGTTATCATCCACAACCTTTGGACTTAAACCAACCAATTCCCAACCTTGACTTCTATGCTAATGAAGATTTAGGTTTCAGTTAGTACCATGATTCTCTCTTCATTTCCACTACTCAAAGAGAGACGAGTGCTCCTGAGTCTCCTATATCTAGCCCACATCAGTCATCCATTACTGAGGTGGACATATCTGAACCTGTTCAGGATGTCCATATGGAAGATGCTCTTACTTTTGCAAGTGATTCCATCATTAAGACCTCAAACCATGGAAACTCTGTCCATTGACCCCTCAACTAAGACTACTAGTGAACAGAGGAAATCCAGCAGCCAAGAACCTGAAGCTGGTGGTCAGAGTGAGGACTTTGGTCCAATTCTCTCATCCCCTAATGATTCTTCTGATGAAGATGAGGGGAATTTGAGACTAAAGGTGCAAAAATTGTCACCAACATGCACCTATTTAGTCTCCAAGGTTAGTCATCTTGAATCTCAAGTGACTACCTTGCAAAGCAGGGTCAATGATCAGCAACTTGAGATTTGTTATCTCAAGGAACAACTAGCTGGGAGACCTTTAAGAGGAGCCCAAACAAGAACACAAGGACCTGTGAGTGTGATTGACCTAACTCCTAGCTCACCTATGCAAGAGGGTGATGCTACCAAAAAGGGGGAGAAAGTCATTATAGTCATAGAACCTGGGAGTTCTTCAGGGAGTATGGACATTAAGGACTCACCATCCTCACTTGCAATTGTGCATACTCAACAACTTCTTCAAGTTTACATTGATGTGGACTCCATAGAATCCTATATGTAGAGTCTGTTTGAGGAAGGAATACCAAGGGCAATGTCATCTCCACCATTTGCAAATCACATTATTAGGTGGATGTATGATGATAACAGAAGAGCCCTCATGAAGGCCAAAGCTCTCTCCACCCTGAGTCACAAAGGTCTGTGAGTAAAAAAAGAAAAAGAAAAGTGACTTGTAGGGAGATTAAGGAGGAAGAGAGAGTGGAAAAGGAAGCTAAGGGGAGAAGGTTCCTCTACTAGGTCTACAAGACTCATGGAAACTGCTATCAGGACGGCCCCCTAGCCAAACACTCAGGATGATGAGTTGGGCAGTCAGGATCAATTACTTACAGACCAGGAACTATGACATTATTAATGTCATTTCTCTCCCCTTAGAAGAATTAAATGAACTTGTTGACATGGAAGTGTCAAAGGAGAGAAATAAGGTAGAAGATGCAGAGCTACTGATTCAAATCAAAAAAGAAAGAAGAAAGAAAAGATTATACAAGCATGTGCCTACTCTCTCCCCAGTTCAGGAAAGTCCTACACAAGAGGATGTGGTTCAACAAGAACCTGAGGTAGACAAAGAAGAAGATAGGATCAAAATGATCAACTACCTGAGTGCCACAGACCTCTATCAGGCTGTTGTACTTCTTCCTTTTTCCAATTACTATATTGAGTTTGAGTACCTTAAACAAATTGAACTTGAGATAGTCAACGAAAGAAAGACCACTAAAAGGAAGCTAAGGGAAGAGGCTACAAAGTCAAGAGCCATCATCTATAAAAGTTTGAAGAAGTCTGCAGATAGACAGAGGATGATGAGTTTCTTGAAGTTGTATGGATTCTCCGAAAGGAGACTTGGCCCTATGTCTCTGTCCACTATGGATGAGCATATTAGGGTAATCTAGCAGAAGATCAAGAGTGGAGAGCTAATAGACATACACTCCCCTCCATGTCAAGCTCCACCTGAAGTGGAGGTTAAGGTTGAACAACAAGACACAACATAACCTGAACCTCCTACTGAGACTCAACAAGCTTCTGTTAGGTTTGTTGGACCAATATTTTAGTAGTTTAACCATTTAAACAAAAAAACACAGCGGAAACATGCCTTAATATAATGATTTATAAGCTGAAAATTAAGCCCCATTTTATGTCAACAACAAACCCAAGATTATAAGGATCATATATATGTGAAATAACTAGCAAACAAGTAAACAATAACAACCAAAATCGACCATGGAACTACCTTCCCAAGCTGCCCAAAAACGTTGGATGAACCACCTTCCAAAAGGATGCCCAAAAACATTGGATGTGAAGAAGAGGATGATGTCTTTAAGGACCAAATCACCAAGGAAGATGTCCTCAAGCTAGTATACCCACATGCCTCAAGCAAGACACTTTGTTCCTAGGCTTTTGGACACCAAAACGCACCACAAGACCTGCTGGAATCCGATTTTCAGCCTCTATATTCTTCAACAATGGAGAGGAAGAAATGTTCTTGAGGTGCTTGCATGTACGAGAGAGAGAGAGAGAGAGAGAGAGATGGAGTGTGTGTGTGTTTCAAGAAAAACAAGTTAAAGAAACAAGAGGTCAAAGACCCCTATTAGGGGCAGCCGAAACTTGAATGGTTTTGGGGTTTTCCCCCCAAAAATCTTTCACTAATGTTTTACTAATAATACATATATGTTATCCAAATAACCTTTTAATTATATAACTTATACACACACTATTATTATTATTTAATGTTATTTAACCAACTTAAATAACATTACAAATAATGTCCATCAACAAAGTATCCTTATAAGTTGTTTCATCTCATATGCAATTTTTTAGAAACCCCATTTTCTAAATTGGTGTATTTATTCAATTGCATGATCATATCATCAATTAAATATTTATATTAGTGTTTGCAAGCTTGTTATTGGGTATGACCCGACTTGGATCATTACGTACTAACCACATCAATATTCTATGTGTTCTTGGGCATTAAGAATCCAACAATCTCCCACTTGCACAAGATTCATAGAAGATTGATGCAAGCAGTAAATACCTCCTAA